>JAAIXJ010000815.1:0-22016 GCA_013403705.1 Heliconius hermathena | reverse complement strand
TAAGAGACAGGGATCTCTGCGATCCTTACGCGTTTATTGAAAAATGCATAAAATTTTACTCAAAATCAAACACTCCTCGTAACTCAACAACTGGTTCCCATATATCAGCGGTGACAAGTGACACGTGTGCAGATTAGTGCTGCCACTACTCAAAAAAAATCTACCAAAATTTCTTTTTAAAATAGCTCTGTTAACACATATTTTCAAAGGTGCCCCTGTTCTAAGCTACCCCCCTCTCCCCTACATATTTCTATTGTATTTTTCCTGACAACGTAAGCTATTGGATTCTATTGCCTTTAATTAATCGAAAAGTCTAAAAAGGCTGTCATAGCGCAAGCGCTGGCGTGCTACTGTTACTTTTTAATATTTTCATTTCCACACTCTGGTAACAAGGCTAAACGTGGTGTTGAGGTCTGCCACTCAACACAGAATGTCTCAAGAGTTCAGCGAAAAGTGGGGAACGGAAGCGTCTTAATAGAGAACGGAGTGTCTTAACACTAAGTTCTCTCTGCTTGCCATAGGAAACAGCGGGATTCTAAAAAAGGTCCATAAAAGAGTGCCGTCACATTTAGTCTAAATGGAAAAAGTTTTACCACTTATAAAGATTTGTAGATAAAAAAGCAGCTTATATCTTTGCGCATTGCAGGATAGGCAGAGGAAAACTAGTTTTTGGACTATCCGATTCCAAATTTTCGTCTACCAAAACAGAGAGTTAAATGTAATCATTCACATGGACAGGAATAGAACTGACAACCTCATGGTAACAGTCATATGTTTTTTTTTATGGATAAGGCAAGGCAAACGAGCGTGCGTGTCACCTGATGGTAAGTAATCACCGCTGCCCACGACCCCGTGCAGCACCAGAGGAGCTATAGGTGCGTTGCCGGCCTTTGAGACGGGTTGGGCGCCGGAGCCCGGCATTACCTGATGCGAAACGCAATGGCATAAAGCCACTACTTCACGCCGGTTTTAAATGCCGGGGGTGGTAATGATCCGGTCGAGTCTGCCCATGCGTGTTGCCATTGCTGGCGACATGACTCTACCACACGTACTTTAGTCGCCTCTTACGACACCACCAGTACCAGGATGATCCTATTCTAGGCCGGGATCACACGGCACAAAATGTTCTTCCACTGCGGTACGACAGCCTCAATTTCAAACATCACGAAACATATGGAGATTTGAAATTACTATTGAAAATTATTATAATATAAACCAGATGGTTCACGCAATAAGAAGTGATATGCGTGAAACCACAATCCAAAGCCAGTCAGACTAATAAGTTAATTTGCTAACTAAATAACGCTGTTCCATTATAGCGACAATCGGAGCGTTCGCAGTAATTAGGATACGCAGTAATGTCTTAATTACTATGTCATTTGTAATGTATTGAATGGCGGTGGCTGTGTTTGAATCAAATTAGATACTAATTTTAGATATTTATTGTTAAAATATAGTGTGTTTCTGGTAATTTGTCTAAAAAAAGGGAAGCCTTTATAGGGTTAATTTGTTTTCTATCTCTCTGTCTATCTGTTTTTCTTTCTGTCTGTGTGTTTTGCGTGTTGGGTAATATAACTCAAAGCCACATTTTGTATACAGCCAGTATTAACCAGCTTCACGTTTTTTCCCGCACACAGCAGGGTGGACAGAGGGAACCTAGTCTTAAGGCACTCCGTTCCCCACTTTCTGCCGAATTCTGGAGGCATTGCGTGATGAGTGGCAGAACTCAACGCCGCGCTTAACTTCGACACCAGAGCGAAGAAATGGAAATATAAATTTAAGTGAATATTTCATTTTCTCGAGTGGGGTTCGAACCCACAACCAGTCGGTTTTGTAATGTTTGTGATCGAATTTTGTGCTCGTTGGTCATGTTCTGTGCGGTGCAGTTAGTAGGTTACGTAATATATTTATTGCGGCCTCATCTCTGTAGGAAATAGCCATTTTGATGTTGTGTTCCACTATGTCAGTCACGGAACCTTCATTTGTCCGGTGAATCCCCCTGGCAATAGCGTCTCTTCCTCGCCAGTGTAGTAGATGCATCCTTTTGTATGTCTTGTTAAGGCGACGACAGCGGGTGATATGTAGGGTGTTCTTTCTGGCCTTAGTTTGGATGACGGGGGGATATTACAGACTCGTATGTAAGTTTCTGAGATTAATTGATGGTCAGGGTGCGCGAGTTTCCCCCCTTTCCGTATCATTTGCTGATAAGATCCGCTTTGTCTGCTCGTGTGTAGACCAGGTACAGAGTATTGGGGGAATCTATTGGAGGAGAGTCACACCTCGTGCCGCTGCCCCACGACTGGTCTGGCCAGTATTAACCGCCGTATTAACTTCTAAAAAGGAGGAGATTCTATGTTCGACATCTATAGTTTTTGTGTACATATGACAATGCTATACATTACGTAGAACAGAAGTTATATTACTAAAACATATCAAATAAAACAGAAATATGTACTTAAGTGCTTGCAATATATCTCTTGAATACTCGTAAGTGTCCAATTGCCGCGAACACTGGTAGAGTGCATACGCGAAATTGTACCGACTGCATTATTACATTCTCGCCAAATGTTTCCCACTTCTGTCGTTTCTGCGGCTGCTGGAGTAAAGGAATGCGTATACTTGAGAGAAAACAATAAATAATTCAGCTTCACGTATCTGTATCCCGCATACAGCAGGGTACGGGGGCAAGGGGAACCTAATGTTAAAACACTCCGTTCCCTACTTTCCGCCAAATTTTTCGAGGCATTGCGTGTCGAGTAGTGGAACTCAACGCAGGGTTTTTACCGTGGTACCAAACCGAAAAAAAAAGAAATATTAATTTATTCCCTCGAGTGGTGATGGAACTCACAACCGTCGCGTTGCAGTCACACTCTTGAGCCCCTGCGTCGCGACGGCCAGACAATATACTTGAGATTCAATACAAATACAGTACAATTTGTTATGTTAAATATTCATTTATGAGTAGTAATGTATACCCAGAATTAGGCATTTTTTAAAGCTTCACGTTGTATCCTGCATACAGATGGAGGGCAGATAAAGCGAAACTAGTGCTTAGACACTTCGTTCCCTACTTTTTATCAAATTTTCGGAACAGTGTATATAGTGGTGGAACTGAACGTCGTGCTTTGTCTCCTTACCATAGCGAAGAATGCGAATTTCCCAGTGGGAATTGAACCCACAAGTGTCAATCGTACGGGGACGACAACATACGATAACATTTTTAAATGT
The DNA here is from genome assembly GCA_013403705.1 of Heliconius hermathena. NCBI lineage: Eukaryota > Metazoa > Arthropoda > Insecta > Lepidoptera > Nymphalidae > Heliconius > Heliconius hermathena. Next base: position 18,788 of record JAAIXJ010000815.1, on the reverse strand, counting down.
AAAAAATATTACGTGTGTGGAGATTGACTAAATTGAAACGCGTGGGCAATCCTAGCTTCACACTGTACCCCATATATAGCATGGTAGGCTGACGAAACCTAGTGTTTAAACACTCTGTTCCGTTCTCTCCTCCTAATTTTTAAAACATTGTATGTTGAATGTCGGAACTCAACGTCGCGCTTTAAAGACACTTTCTAAATTTTCTTTATATTAACCGTCAGTATTATTATATTATATTATAAGAGATGTATTCAAAATCATATCACAAAACACTCTCCAATGTCCGTCCACCGCAAGAGCTATGGAATATTCTATTAGTGACATCAGAGATGCTTTTAGGAATAGCCATTTTAATATTAACTTAATTTCCAAGAGAATGTTCAAATTATACGTAAGAATTGCAGTGCAGCTTTTAAATTCGAATTTAATGATTATTTTTATCTGTAGTTATTAAGTAATAAATATAGAGACAAGTTACACGGATTTCCACTTTTTAGGTTGCGCAGCGGCACATTGTTCGACTTTAAATACAACGATTGTGGGTTCGTTTCCCACTCAGGGTAATTAATAATTTTCAATAACAAGGTAAAGCGTGACGGTAAGTTTCACAATTCAGCATGCAACGTCTTGGTAGATACAGTTTAAAGTTAAACAAACTTTAACATATGAATTAAAGTCCATATTTCCAACTCAAAAGGAAGATGTTGAAACAATTGTTATAGATAAAATGTTATGCACACCTGTACCTTGAAAATACGATAAAAATGATACGTGTATTTGGTTTAGATATCTACATCAGAAGTAGTATCAATATACGCGAGGGAAAAGGACCTGTCTTAGGATATAATACAATAGAATAATGGCTTCGTATATATTTTGTATACATATTCTTACTTTATCGAATATATTTCGTTTGTAGTTACTGCTACTCTAATCTAATCTAGCTTCACGCTGCATCCTAGCGAGATAGTCAGAGAGAACGGAGCGTCAAACGGTATGGTCCCTGCATACCTCTTTCGCCTCTTCCACTTTCTTCCTTTCCTTTTGGGGGATCTTCATGCTTTTTACGTGAACTTCCTCCAGTATCTTCGATACTGTGTTTTCAAAGGTCAACCGAGGTCTCCTCCCCCTACCCCTCTTATTGCTCACTTTTCCGTCATAAATTTTTTGCCATTTTTTCATCACATATTCGTTCTATGTGCCCATACCAGTTGAGTACGTTCTTCTTAATTTTCACCGTGACATACGTCGCTAGTACCTGCCATTCTGTGTTTCTCTTCATTACGGATTCGATCAACTAAACTGACTCCGCATATTGTATAATACGAAGAGATCATCTCTACAGCATTCATTTTGCTTTCATTTTTCTTCTGTAATATCCACGTTTCGCTGCCGTATAACAGCGTAGGTACCAACATGGCATTGTGTACGGCCAAACGTGCAACTGTGCTGGTGTTTCGTTGTCTTTCCACATAATACATCTTAAGGAGAATTAAGCTCATCTCGTCGCACTAGGACATAGCCAGCTGTAACGAGATAGTTGTTGGTTTGGTTTGCAGTTGAGAGAATAAAAATTAAATTAGGAATCGCGTAGGAGACACTTTTGCCGCCAACGATGTGCCCTCAAGCAGCCACGTAGTGCTTGCAATTCCTCAGGGACAGAGTATCCCCTTCCCTCCGTAAAAGGTGTCGTGTAAAGGTCAGTAGGGTTAGTGAAAAATAGAAGAGTTGAATCTCTCGCCACATGGTACTTATTAATAGAACTTTTTAATAGTTTTATTTAGTTAGTTTACTTACCATATAAGTATAAATATATTTTTCATTAGAGAGTCACTTTTCCGTTGTTTTTACATCTAAGTAGTACGTAAAGTATGCACTGCCTAAGTATTTGAAAAAAAGTATTAGGACCTTGAATAAGTTCTCGTTCTCGTTCTTTGAAAGATGGCGTTACGGCACTCTGTGCATGGAATTTCGTACGGTAACGAATCACCAAAGTAGTACTATAGGTAACCTCAAATTATAGTAGAATAGTGTTTACTACAGTGTCAACTACATATTTATTTTCCCTTTGTGAAAATGTGTACTTTTGTGCCAAATAAAGTGTTTTTGCGGGGAATTTTATTGCACTGCTTTATTCAGAAAAAATCTGCAGCAGAAGCACACAGAATTCTCGTTGAGACAATGCTTTGTCGAATACAACGTGCAGAGACTGGTTTAGGCGCTTCAAAAGTAATGATTTTGACCTTGAAGACAAAGAGCGTTCTGGAGCACCGACAAAATTTGAAGACAGAATTGGAGGCATTGCTTGAAGAAGATCCATGTCAGACGTTAGTAGAGCTCGGGAAAACGTTACAAGTAGATGCGTCAACAGTTTCAAAACGTTTAAAAGCGTTAGGAATGATCCAAAAGCAAGGGCATTGGGTGCCGTATGAGTTGAAGCCGAGAGACGTAGAACGACGTTTTCTCATGTGTGAATTGTTGCTTCAACGGCAAAAGAGAAAAGGTTTTCTGCACCGTATCGTCACTGGGGATGAAAAGTGGATTCACTACGACAATCCAAAGCGAAAAAAATCGTGGGGCATGCCGGGTCACGCATCAACATCGTCGCCAAAACCAAATATCCATGGTTCTAAGCTTCTTCTCTGCATTTGGTGGGATCAGCAGGGCGTAATTTATTATGAGCTGCTTAAACCTAATGAAACTATCACGGGAGCTCGCTATCGACTTCAGTTGATGCGTTTGAGTCGCGCTCTGAAAGAAAAGCGGCCACTATACGAGCAGAGACACGACAAAGTGATTTTATTACATGATAATGCTCGGCCACATGTGGCAAAACCAGTCAAAACTTACCTGGAAACACTTCAATGGGAAGTTCTACCCCACCCGCCGTATTCACCGGACATAGCCCCCTCCGATTACCACTTGTTTCGGTCGATGGCGCACGGTTTAAGCGAGCAGCGCTTCCATTCTTTTGAAGAAGCCGAAAAATGGCTTGATTTCTGGATTGCCTCGAAAGATGAGTCGTTTTTCCGAAGGGGGATTCAATTGCTACCGGAGAGATGAGAGAAAGTGGTTTATAATGATGGACAATACTTTGAGTAATGTCATTGTAAGCATTATATTTTAAATAAATTTTTTTAAACAAAAAAAACAGCAGCAACTTATTCAAGGTTCTAATAGCTTCACGCTGTATCCCTATTTTAAAAGTCAGTGTTCCCGACGCACCTTCATGACGTCTTCATTTACCTGCCCTGGCGGTTTGGTATTGACGATAAGAAGATTAAAGCTATTGGTGTAGTTGATTTGGGTTTAAGTAGATGCCTCGATGAGACGGCCCAGCATACGCTAGAGGTGTGCCCAGCCTGGGCGTCTCAACGTAGCGCTTTGCGCGACGTCATTGGGGACGACCTTTCCCTGCCGGCCGTAGTCAAGGCTATGGCCGACAGCGAGACGTCATGGGACGCGGTCTCCTTCTTCTGCGAGACAGTGGTGCTCGAGAAGGAGTCTTCTGGCGTACTTGCCATCCGCCGCAATAGACCGAGTCACCGCAGGGCGGCACACGACCGCCGCCTTCCTTGGAGAAGCTGATCACCTACTAACCTGGCCAGAGTAGGCGCGCGTAGGTTGCTCCTGCGCGCTACTCCGAGCAGGCCGTCGAGGGTGCCCACACACCCTTGAATCCGCGATGTGCCTAGCAGGCTCCCGCCGTTGCGTTTCGCGGAAGACTCTTGTCACCGTGTCTCACGGCCAGTGGCGAAAGAGCTCGAGGCTCCAGGACTCCTAAGTCGCGCATCCGTATCCTCAGAAACATAGACGGACTCTGGACGGTATTCTCCACGCACTACCCATCTTTCGAGACGTTGTGTGTTGAATTGTAAAAATTCACGCAGCGTTTTTGGAAAAAAAGCATAGTGGCGATTTTGGAAAAAAAGAAAGTGGTGAGTGTTGAAAAAAAAAGAATAATGGAGTTATCCTTCTACCATTTTTGAGGCTTTCAGAACGATTTTTCCATCTAATCTCGTAATTATTTATGAAAAATAAGTAAATATAAAAAGACCGTACCACTTTTCTCAAAATTTCAGGAACTACTGGCCCAAATTAAAAAAAATATGTTTTTTTGTAGAATAGTCAATTTATCGAGGAAGGCTATAAGGCCATAATATACAATACTTGACTCCTAGTTATTCCCCTATGACCGCGCGGGCGAAGCCGCATAAAAAAGCTAATTTTGTTATAAAACAGTAAAAGAACAATAGATACAAATTAATAAAACGTAACAAAAATGTGAACAACATATTAGATTCGATAGCGTAGGGCGTCGTGAAGATGAATGGCGGGCTTGCGGGGGTCGTTTGAAATGTATGTATGTAGGTAGGTATATAAAGCGTCGTAGCACGTTAGAGCGATTTTTTATACTATCAGCGAGGAATAATGTGATAGGAAAGGTAATGAGAACGTCTTTATGGGTGTCGATATTTGAGTTAGTGAGGTCCTGTAGGTGACTTTGCAATTTCTTGGTGTTTTTTAGAAAGTTTAATAGGAGATTTTTTTTATGGAATAATACATACATTTTATATCAGTAGTTCTAAAATAGAAGAATATATAAATAGATTTTTTTATTTAAATAGTTTTAAGTTTTAGTTTTTTTACTGCATAGTAGGAAAGGCAGATAGTATCTAGTAACGTATTTATCAGCTTCACGCTGTATCCCGCACACATCAGGATGAGGGAACCTAGTGATAAGATACTCTGTTTCCCATTTTCCGCCGAATTTTAGAATTTTAGAGCGAAGAAATGGAAATATAAATTTAAATAAATATTTCATTTTCTCAAGTGGGGTCGGATTCACAACCAGTCGTGTTTACAGTCACACGTTTTCTACTTGTGGTTGGAATTAGAGACATACACCAGATCGGGATAAAGGAAACAATTCAATCCGCTGCATAGGTATAGTCCCACAGCTAGCGCGATTACAGTGCCACAATGTTCTGGTCCTTAATTTTTATCTTTCTTTATTAAAATTATAATTAAGTTCATCATATCAAACTAGTCGTCTCCCGCAATTTTGTTTGCCTGAAATTTACGACGTAAAATTGAAAATCCCATGTTTAATTATTTCTGCAAGAGTTTAGAGAAATCCTCTCTTAGCTCTCCCACAGTCCCTTTATACCTTCCTATATACCCATATATGTCAAATTTCAACTTTCTTAATCCAGTAATGTCGTCTTTGCGTTGTCTATTAGGCACTGAAGAATGGCACAATTTTTATATAGGTACATATAGATAAAACCTTAAGTTCTCTTAATGTGTGTGTTTCGCCACCAACGCGTGTTTATCAGCTAATCAGGGTCCTCCTAGGTTCGTAAATGTATATGGGTGTCGTATTTCTTACTGAATGTGCGGACACTTTTCCTTCTTTCTTTATTTTATTACTTCTTTTATGTATTGTATAATATTAGAAAATGTTTCGTTATTTAGTATAAGATTATAGATATTGGTTTTAGAATGACGCAGTGACTAGTTTCTCCATTTATCTTCTGCTTCACATTAAGCTTGAGGTCAGTCGTGACACAGGGGCACAAGGGTGTGTTACTATAAGCCCAATTGGTTGTGGGTTCGATGTCCACTCGAGGAAATTAAATACTTATTTAAATTAATGTTTTCATTTGTTCGCTCTCGTGTTGAGGCAAAGCGCGGCGTTGAGTTCTGCCACTCAACGCACAATGCCTTCAGAATTTGGTGCAAATGGGTAACAGAGTGTCTTAACACTAGGTTCTCTATGCTTAACCTGCTGTGTGCGGGATACACTTAGAAGCTGTTTTTTTAAAGGTATTATAAAGAAATTAAATCTCCGGCGCCATTATGGCGACGTCAAGTCAGCGGCAAATCCTCTGACTAAATTCGATGGTATTGGATTCGATTTCCACTCGAGAAAATTTGTTATAACTCACTTTGCCACAGCTGCGGCATACGTAATGTCTCCGAAATGAATATGAAAAGTAGGGAATAGAGTGTTATAACACTGGGTTCCAGCAGAATACAGTGTGAAGCTAATTTATTTAAATAATATTATATATATTTTTTTAATTTAATTAATTACAAAAATAGCAAAGCAATAAAATCTGAAACGCTTCACGTTTTTCCCCGCATAGCAGGTCAGTCAGATAGAGACAATCTAGTGTCAAAAATCTCCGTTCTTCACTTTCCAGACATAGCATACGTAATGTCAGAACATGTCGAGTGGCAGAACTCATCGCCGCATTTTGTCATATAAGAAAGGGCAAATGAAAATTACCTACAGTATTTATTAAACCCACAACCGCGACTAAATTCAGACATTGGCCCACATTACCACGCTGGCTTCTATAATGAAAACTGAACATATTTAGTTTGGAAAGCAATTAGTTTAGCAATAATAATTTAATTTGCTCCAAATATTCATCATATAATGTTATATTACTATAACTTCTGTCGCTTACGTTATCAAAACGTAACTAATATTTAATTACTCTTGTTACTTACACCGTATGCGTTCGTTGACTTATGATACATGTTTAAGTTAGACTAATATTGATTTGGTATTATTTTTAATCTAGATTCCCTCTGCCTACCCTGCAGTGTGCGGGATACAGCGTGAAGCTGATTTTCAATTTTAGAATACAAAAAATCAGCATAATTGACAGTCTAGAAGCGGAAAAAAATTAGAAAAATCGTTTTAGATCCTTCATCGATATAAGTCATACATTACAGTATTACGAAAATAAAATATTTGTTAATTTTAATCAAGTCCAAGTATTTTAATGCACTTATTGGTGTATATAAATACAATATAAATAAATAAAATGTAAATTAATTACTGAAAACACAAAAAAAATCGCTTGAATCGTTAATCGATACAAAATGGATTTCTTTTTTTGTTCAATCAATAAATAATATTGATGTTTAATCAATAATATTTTAAATGACAGATGTGATAGCTAATTGATATTGACATCTTATCTAATGATATTTGCATTTTTTGCTTCAATCGTTTCGTTCGTTTCGATCCGTTTTGTGTGCTTCCTCGTTTCTTTTCTACTTTGTACAACCGTTTTTTTCCCACTGGACACCGAAATATTTGGTATCTAATGACCACCACGCTGTAGATATGGATCGTTCTGTTAATTCTGCGATAGCCTCTCTTTTACCAAATCTCTAATAACTCAGCTCTCAGATTGCCAAAACTGACAGAATTTTCAGAGATGGAATGATGTATCTGAATCTATTAAATCATACCATTTTCATCTCTTAATATTCTGGGCCCAAGAATGTATGAAAACGTTTGTCTCGCTCTGCTAAGAAGCGGCATGCAATGTTTTGGAAGTTGGGTAGTCTGGGGTCGTCGTGTGTAAACATTTTTTATAGTAGACCAAAAGAACGAAATAGGACATCACTGCCTTAGCGACTTTCTGTCTGTTTTTAAAATATCGCATTTTGCCAAAATCATAATATGTCCATCGAGGCGAGGCACTTTTTATAATACACACAGATATTAATGAATTTCAAAACCAATGAGTTTAATTAAATCTATATATTATATTAAATAACTAAAAGTCTTGCGTTACTGAATAAATAACATATGACGCACAGACGAAACTATTGGAATAAGAAAATTAAAATTTGACATGACATTTGACAAGAAACCATTTCTCAAAATTTCTACAGGAACCAGAAAAACAGATTGTTTACGTTTTAAGTCCACGCAGACAAATTTGCGGGCGACGACACGTATGTCACAACTGACGATGTTTTATTAGGATTTCGTTTTAATAAAGACCAAGCAGGGATTGTTATCCAAGATATAAAAAATGTTAAATACCCAACCACCGCAGTAACAATACCCACATTTTACTGCCCATTGTGAACGAAAATACTCTGGATGCCTTGAAAAGAGCAAATCTCTTGTTTATTACACTCATTTGGCAAATGATTCGAATAAACAAATCCAAATTGATCTAGTATTTTGATAATATAAGTAGGTGTGTATTTTTAGCCGACGTCTGTAAGAAAAGGATGTAATCAATTTGACTGTATTTTTTATTTTTGTTACCTCAGAACTTTTGACTGGGTGAACCGATTTTGATGTTCTTTTTATCTGGAAATGGAATCCGTGTGGTCCCATTATTTTTGGTCCATTTTTGACAATGGTATCTATGAGAATATCACATAAATCATAAATTTGCATTAAGAGTTAAGACTAAAGTTTTACATAGGACAACCACTACCTACTAGTTTAAGAAATATCCTTTTATGGCCTAACCATCACTTAAAATCGTAAAATAAATAAATTTTTAATAAAAAAAAACCGATTTCACACAACAAAAAGAAAAAAAAAATATGTAAAATTACTTTATGTAATTTTAAAATGTACTTGTACATGATTTTGTTAAAAAAATAAATAAAAAAATATATTATATATAATTTTGAAGTCGGTGTTAAGTAAAACAAACAGGCTTAGTCATTCGATATTGTAGTGAGGTTGTTGTAATATTAGCTTGACACTGACTTCAACGTTATAAAATGTTTTTACCATAATCAAACATGATAAAAAAATCATTTGCAAAAACAATTCTGTGCATTTTTATTCAATATTTTAATATTAACAGCTTTATTCCGTATATATCAATTTAGTAAGATGGCACCTATTATTAAGTCACTCCGTTGGTCACTCTCCGCTTAATTTTTTTAACATATTTCATGTTGAGTAGTGGAGCTCAACGCGGCGGTTGCTATTAAAGCAAGAAAATAATTTATTCCCCTGAGCGAGGATTGAAACCACAACCGTCGTTATTTTATAGTCAGACCCTGAACCACCGTTCCACGGTAGTGCCAACAAGTCTTTTTCTTTCTTTTTTTACCAAAAGATAATAACGCATGTCATTTGTCAATTCAGCTAAACAGAACCGAGTGACAAATCACTCCATCCGCCGTTCCCTTTAATTACCTACCTATATACAAAAATTTATTCCATTAATTTTCATACTTATTATATTTCTCAAAAAATTTCAGTAACGAAGTGAACAGATTTTATTACGCAAAGTAAATATTCTTTCGACGCCCAATATTTTGAAAGCCGCGAGTCTTTAAACGTCCTTTTACAAACCACATCAAAGGAAATATGATCGTTGCGTTGATATAAATTGTATGAAAGGAATGTTAGAATAACTAGATTTTTAGTAAAGAATTTTAGTAGCAAAGATAGTGTTCTAAAAATAGTGTGTGGAATATTTTTGCTGCTCTAGTAACTTAATAAAAAAAAACACATGAAATTCCTTATTTTTAGGTTCACGCTGTATATCACATATAGCGGGATAGGCAGAGGGAACCCAGCGCTAAGATACTCCGTTCCTCACTTTCCACCCAATTTTCGAGATTTTTTCGAGATTGCTTCTTGATCGTGGCATCCTTTCAATACTATAAACACGAAAGCTGTGGATTCGATTCCCACTCGGATAAATTTAAATGAATATCATTTTCCCGCTCTGGTAAAAAAAGCACGGCGTTGTGTCAGGGCTAATCTTGAAAAATCCCGAACGGAGTCTTAACATCAAGCATCAATCTGCTTTTTTTTCTAAAACCAGATAACTTAAGCACTTTGTCCTACTTCAAACGTAGTAGTATGGGAGGCGAAGATGCTAACTCGGTATTTATTCGAGCGTCATAGAAACCTATTGGGTTGCGAAGCTTAGATGATAACAAGAAAAAAATGTCATGCAATACACATATCTTTTGATCGGTGGGGTGAGCGGCAATAGATTTTCAAAAATGTAAAAAAAAAACTGTTGCATGGACATACTCGAGCGCGTCAGATATTGATATCATTAATTTCCTACGTATTCTTAAAAATGTAAATACGTTAATCTGACTGTTTCCGTGATGGAGGTGGTTGTACGTAAGAGTTAAAAATTGACAAATGAAATCATCAAGCGCGTCAGATTTTCTAAGGGGATGATAAGTGAACCTGAAAAGAAGCTCTTATATATTAATCGCACGGTTTGGATGTGACGCAAGCTCGCAACCATTGTTGGAACGTGCAAAAAAAATCATAATTTTGAAATACTCAAGCGCGTCAGATTAAGATATATATGGTTCATCTTCATGCCCTAGACGTGCTATCTCATAATCTGATGATTAACTGAAGAGACTTGCTTAATCTGACAATTATAATATTAATATTTTTTTAAATAAATAAAATAAACAAATCAGCTTTACGTTGTATCCCACACACAGCAGGGTAGGCAGAGGGAATGTTAAGACACTCTGTTCCCCACTTTCTGCCAAATTTTGAAGGCATTGAGTGTTGAGTGGCAGCACTTAACGCCGCGATTTTGCCTCGACACCAGAGCGAAGAAATGGAAATATTAATTTAAATAAATATTTTTTTAAATAAATACTTCATCTCCTCGAATGGGGATTGAACCCACAACCAGTTAGTTTTACAGTCACACTCTGTGCCCCTGCGCCACGACTCGCCTCAACTTTTTTAATTCATTGAACGTAATCAATTGCAAAGCTCAAGAAATAGAATGTAAATAAGAGTGTATATATATTTTTTTTATTACTAGCTTCACGCTGTATCCCGCACACAGCAGGGTAGGCAGAGGGAACCTAGTGTTAAGACACTCCGTTCCCCACTTTCTGCCGAATTCTGGAGGCATTGCGTGTTGAGTGGCAGAACTCAACGCCGCGCTTAACCTCGACACCAGAGCGAAGAAATGGAAATATAAATTTAAGTAAATATTTCATCTCCTCGAGTGGGGATCGAACCCACAACCAGTCGATTTTGCAGTCACACCTCGTGCCACTGCGCCACGACCGGCCTCTATATTCCGTGTATATTTTAAGTAGATATATTACAAGTAAATAAGTAATAATAAGTTAATTGCTGTAAATAATGTATAACATTGTATACTTTATCTAATGATGATTCTATGAAAAGTTCTAAATTATGGTATGTTATTCGTGACTTTCGGAGAACCGGTTTACTCCGACGATATTCTAAAATATCGATACATTTCTGTAATTTTCCTAATGTAAATTTGATTTGTTTTTAAATAACTTCACCACAAAATATACATTCTACATTAATATCATTCATATTAAATATTTATAAGCTTTCATTCATAGAGATTTTATAAAAATTACAAAATAAAGAAAACCGTTGCAAACTAAAATGAAACCAAAATGGAGACGGAGTGATAGAGCAATAGATAAAAAAAGAGTGAGAGAGGAATAGAAACACGGAGAGAGGAATATAGGCAACTCGTAGCTGCATTAAACTTTATTGATCAATTTTTATTACAAAGTAATAAAAATGTAGCTTGTGGAATTCGTCAGATTATATATTTTTCGTAATCTTTAAATTATTCCCTTCATAATAAAAGAAAAATTAGCCACGTTCGAGAACGTCGAGATAATGTTTTTTTTACAACTTTGTAGCCTTCTCCTTTCTTTACGTCACTCTCAAATTGTCAGATTAGTGGAATATACACGATTTAGCATATAACTAACTTACTTTACCTTAATCTGACGCGCTCGAGAATTTCAGATGATCAATTTTTTTACTAATCTGATCCTTTAACCTAGACGGGCGGCCATATATATGGGGTTCATATGCGGTGAAAGTACGTAACCGAGTACAAGGAATCCCCAGTATATTAATCTGCCGCGATCGAGTAAATTCCGAAAATCCCCTTCGCCTCCCGTACTATAGTGAGATAGTTACATCATTATATTAATATTGCTTACAATATCGAGCCCATCTGTATGTGAGATCTATCTATCGGTTGCGGATGTTCCGAGATGAGTTAGGTCGACGTATGAGTGATGTTCCGGTGCTTTGACTTGGCGAACAATTTATGACTGCGCGTGACTTAAATACGTGAGTACGTTTCATGTTGTTAATCTTATTATACAATTTAGAGTTAAGTTCAGTTGGTTTGTATTAACTGTTTGAGTTAAATTTGAATAGTTTAGACTGTTGTTTGTGGTTTTGGGTTTGTTTATTAGATGAAATTAAGAAGCTGTTATCTTAGCCTTGGTTTATGAGGGTAGAGAGATCATCTTAATTTTTTGTTGAAGGTTCCACACATAGCACAGCAGAGGAAGCAAGAAATATTGAGTGTGAAGTTACTGGCTACAGCGTGGAAAAGAAAAAACCAATTTGTCAAATAATTTAAGCACTTTAAACATATATTTAGTGGTATATTATATTTAATATATTTGAAAAAAAAAAAAAACAATTTTTTAATTCTAATTTAGTCCTGACTTAAGATTAATCTAATCAATGGAACTTATGACCGTAATCACCATATAAACTAACCAGCGGACCCGGACGCGGCCTCGCCCACTTGTACAGTAATTATTAAATATATTTGTGAAACTATTTTCAATTTTAATAGGATTAGTAAGAAAGTATAAACCTAAATAATCAAAATAAGCTGAAAAAGAATAATAAGTGGAGACTTATTATTAGAAAAAATATCTGAATAATTAAAATAAACAAACAAATTATGTAGTAAATAAAAGAAACAAAAATAATAAGTAAACGCAACCAAAGAAAAATATTAATAAATAAAAACTAAACAAAACCTGCTATATTATCAAGATTATCAACGTAAAATAAATATTTAAAAGTATTATATTAAAATTAAAAGTAACATGAAATATAATCTATATTATAAATAATAAAACAGTAAATATTTATATTTCCATTTCGTGTATAGTGTCGAGGTTAAGCGCGGCGTTGAGTTCTGCCACTCAACACGTAATGCTTCCAGAATTCGGCAGAAAGTGGGGAACGGAGTGTGTTAACACTAAGTTCCCTCTGCCTACCCTGCTGTGTGCGGGATACAGCGTGAAGCTGATTTAATTTAATTTAAATTTAAAACAGTAAATAAGTTAATAATGTTATTCTGTCGCCGAGATTTATAATATTTAGATAATAAAAGAATAATTGATTTCCGTTGCTTTGACCGTTTATCACAAATAAATGAAGTGTCAGTTTGTGATCACAAAATAACTATGTCTTTACAAGTGCATGTTTTTATTTATATGAACAAATACAAAACTGTCTTCCTGTCTTTCTATTTCCCTGAGCTAATGTCCTGAACAGTTGAACTCATTTTTATCGAACCTTCAGTGAACGAGAGAGGGAGTTATGGAGCAACACAAAGGTTACATTTTATCCCGGAATTTCCACGGGATAAAGATTTACTTTTTTATACGTTTTTCGGGAAACGTTTTTACAGTTTTCCGTGCGTGCGTTTAAATACGATAATTTTTGCGTGCAATATTAAATAAAATCAGAAAAGATAAAAATTACGATTTATTAAGCGGTTAACAACCGTATGGATAACCGAACTGAGATTACCATTTTTTCCTAATTACACTTAAATACATAACATTAAATAAAAAGTAGCGGGTGATGGCGCGCAGTGCCAAAACTTACACCACACCAAGAAATTAAAAAAAATCTAACTATAATAATTGAATAAGCTAAGAGAACCTAAAAAAAACAAACATAAATTAATTATAAAGAGTAAATAATTACATAAAAATTAACAGTAGATCGAATATGTATGAAATTCGCAAAACCGTCAACGTCGTCTGTCCAATTCTACTTCTTAAATTACTTCTTCTAACTCAGTCTAGCTCATTTTGAATCAATGAAAAAAATCCTTAATTAAATCCTTAATTATTTATTAGAATGTTGTACAATAAGCTATAATGTCAATCTAGATGAAATACTATAGGTGACTATTATATTTATTTTGTTAAGATTGAATACCAAATTATAGAAAATACATTAACAATAAGCCGATAAATTTAAATTAAATATATTAAAATAATTACTGTAGTTCAACCTTCAAAGATAAATATATACCATCGCGGACTTTTTAAAAGTTTTTTTTATAGGATAATATTTTTGTGAAACATTATTTTTATGTGTCTTATAAGAGTCAGCGCTCGTCATGTAAACGTTCTTGACGCTCATTTTAGGCAAACTTTTCTTCAAATAACAAAATTCCTTGTTGCCTAGCAACGGTTGCTTAACGACGGATAAAATAAGATGGCAAAATAAATTGCATGTCAAATTGAAAAATATTTTAATATATTAGTATATATCAAGAATAATACAAATATGAAAAATAAAAAGTAACCTATGACCATTCCAAGACCCTCAAGTATCTCTGTATGAAATTTTATCACAATCGGATCAGTGGTTTGGCCCTGATTGCTACACAAACAGACAGACAGACAGACAGAGTTACTTTCGAATTTATAATATAGGTATGGACTATTGTTTCAACGAAGCTATCGATTGGAAAATATATTGGAATATTATGATTTATTCCATTTGGCAGTAACTAAAAATAAAAAAAGAATGTGCAGAATAACACGTTCGACGGAAAAACTCAATCTGTTATTTGAATTCGCTTTGATCCTCAGTTTAAGAGATAATCCTGTGATATTGGATTTATCAAACACTTATTTAAAGAATCTTTTAGGAAAATACGACTCGAGGTGACGATGGGTGTGCTAACAACGATTTCAATTTAAAAGGAACATTTGTTTTTTGTATAGAAATATATAATATATGTTTGTATTTTGGGTAAAATTATTATGTATTACTATTATATTATGTGTGAAACGGTGATTTATGTAAATATTTCAAAGTTTTATTTAGTAATCAGGTGTTTAGATTTAATTAAACTGGTAAAAAACCTAAATGTAAAATAAAAAGCAAGTTTAGTATTGAATAATTCGTGTCTCGTTGACTAAATTGGCGTTAGAATCAAAATCCATATGGGTACCAATTTTCGTGTTCCTTGGAGCAATTAAAATTCAAGATTTATCTTGATTGTTTCTTACCACCAAATGAAATATATCATAATAGCATAAGTCCAGTACAAAGTACAACTTCAAAACTGAAAAATATTGTTTTTTATAAATTATTCGTTTGATAATTAATCTGGTCTAAAGATAAATTTGATTGTAAAAGTGATGTTTGTAGGTTTACGAAACGCGGCGATCCCATTTGGGGTAATAAATCATTTGCATGATATCTCCGTGTGGCAAGACAAAGCGTTGAGCTCCGGCCAGTCAACACACAATATCAGACATTCGGACGGAAAGCGGAGAAATTCTCTGTGTAATTCGAAAAGAATAAAGCGTGAAACTAAAAAAATGTAGTAGTTCCTGCGATTAGCACGGTCAACCAAACAAACACACCAGTCTTATAACATTAGAATAGATTAATAAAGGAAACACAATAACAATTGAGCATAAGTTACCGTAAATTACAAATAAATATTAATACGGCACTAAAAGTAAACGTTGCTCGAATTAGTTGTAATAATCTAGATACTAAAAGCATTATGAGCGCTCGAAACTCGATTACGAAGTCGTTCAATGGGCGCCAGAATAAACGACTTCAAATATCCATTACAGCTTCGTACCTGTTGATTATATTATAGTGCCTATAATATAATATTTTAGTGTTATTTCGCTAATTGTCAGAATAGATATTATATTATGGTAATGTTGTTTGCGTTAAATTAAAGCTCCTGTTAGTGAGAAATTATTTCAACTTCATTCTAATAGTATGCCAATATCTACTTATAGTATTTGCAATATTTACATATAGGAATAAATTTGATCATTTGGAATAGTATAGTCTATATTTATTTTAGCTTCACGTCGTATTCGGCATACACCAAGGTAAGCAGAGGGAGCCTGGTGTTAAGGCACTAGGTAGGCACCTTTACTTACCCTGGTGTTCCCCGTTTTGCATTTCATTTTCGAGACATTACGTAGTGAGCAGTTGAACTCAATATTGCGCTTTGTCTTTTACCAGAGCGACGGATTGGAAATCAATTATTCTCCAGAGTTGGAGTCGATCCCACACCTATCGCTTTTATCGCTTTTGCGAGCCGATTACAAGAAAACTCCTTACAAATTCACTCTAGAAAAATGATTATATTTTTTTTATTTAATTTCTTGTGGTTTCGGTGCATAAATAAATTTTCTAAATATACTTTAGGCCAACCCAACAAATTCACTGGACCATCAGGTCCAAAAGATAACATAATAGATAAAACCGGTGGCGGTTCACAACATCTTTATTAATACAAAGCCAAGTCAATAAGATAGACAGAGATAATGGGATGTTTCAGAGTCACTGACTCAGAAAATGAATTATGGAACCCAAAGTTGCGTGGTTCCGGCCGACAATTTTGCTTAAGACCGCAGCTTTAAGTTAGTGGTAATACTTATTTTATTTTATTTTTTTTACAAAATTTTGGATTAGTGGTTATTGTGTTATATTTATTACAAAAAAATGTAAGAAATATAATACTATGCTAATACACTCCACTCTACTATCTCCACTCTCCGTAAAAAAAATATTTTAGAAAGAAATATTTTCCATTTCATTTAAAATTTCTTAGACAAATTATCATATTAACCTATTTCCGGCCAAATGAAACGCAGTTATATTTTATTATATAGCATATTTTAACGTTAAAAATAAAAATAAAATAAATCGGCTTCACGCTATATCCCGCACACCGCAGGGTAGGCAGAGGGAATCTAATGTTANCGCGCTTCACCTCGACACCAGAGCGAAGAAATAGAAATATACATTTAAGTAAATATTTCATCTCCTCGAGTGGGGATCGAACCCACAACCAGTCGGTTTTACAGTCACTCTTTGTGCCCCTGCGCCACGATTGACCTCTAAAAATAAAAATAAAATATATCTTTTATACTTTTTGGGAAAAATGAGAGAAGCAATCTTTACCTATGCCTAGAGTCTATGCGTTTGTTCCACGATAATTTTATATAAAGATGACAGAAAAATATATCGAAATTTGAGAAGCTTCATCAGCTATTTCTGAATTAGCTGGACCGCCTGTACCTATCAAGTACTGATATTAGTCAGTTGTAGAGTTTTGCTGTGTCGTCGAAAGTCTCGCCGGTATAAGCGATCATCATTGCTCACGCTGTGCAGACGTCGAGTTTATGTATATTATATTAAGTTTGAAAGTGATAATTTGAGGCCGTAGTGGCGCATGGGCACAATGGTGCGACTGTTGTGGGTTCGATCCCCACCCGAAGTAATGAATAAATTTCTTCGCTCTGGCACGAAGGTAAAAGCCGGAAAATATCGGCGGAAAGGGGAGAACTTGTAGTGTCTTAGCACTAGGTTTCCTCTGCCTACCCCACTGTATGCGGGATGCAGTGTGAAGCTGATAAAATTCTTTTTAATATCCTTTTTATCTTCTTAAATTTTTATAGTCAACTAAAATTGATGCCTATTATTTTAGGAACAAATTATTCATATTATTTAAATATGTTTTTCTCTAACGGTGAAAGATTTTATTACAATTCTATAATTTGACTATTTCACGATAAGTATGTACATGGTATTACTGCCAGATGACTGAGAAAAAAATGATTAAGGACTAAAAAGCGACACTGAGTCATCATAGGAAAAACTAACAAAATTGTATCATAAATGTGAGATATTTTATATATTTTAGTAACAGTCTCAAAATCTAACAATATAATGCATTATTATATCGATAAACTTAAGAAATATAAAAAGAAAAACGGAAAAGGGCTCGCCCACCGAGGGTTCCTTAAAAAATTGAAGGTTTTGAAGGCTTTTTTCTGAAATTCAAGCTTAGCTGAGCCAGAGCCTTTTTATTTGATATCTCACTCGAACTAGCGGCTTTAATACCAAATTTTGCCCCCCTTTTAAGGCTATTATTTTTAAAGATTAAAAATCAAGACAAGATTAAGAAGAAGACAAATCTATAGCTTTCAGATTTTACCCTGAACTAGTACTACTCGTAGATGCTAGCTACTAAATTTCATAATTCTAGGTTAACTGAAACTACCCTATTACTTTTGATTTTGTTTATAGTGTCGAAATATGCGTGTTTTGCTATTTAAGCTATTATATTTTAGGAATTTACCACAAATGTATAGTTTTCAGATTTTTTCGTAACTAGTACTGTAAATATTCTAGCTGCCAAATTTCATAAGTAGGTTAACTAGGTCAACTGGAAGTGACCTATGAAGTTTGATTTCCCTTAGTGTCGAAATACGCGTTTTTTGCGATATAAACGGCCATATGTTTTTTTTAAGAAAATATAGGAGTATGTTTTTATCAGGAAATCATGAGGCCGTATATCTGAGTATATAGTTTGAATTTAAACTCGATATCTCCAAGCGTTCCGGAGAAGACACACTGTGTGAAGATAGTGTTTCAACTCCAGCCAGTTTGGTGTGGAGACATTAAGCTCTTTCTGCCTATTCTGTTGTACGCTTTTTTTGCTCACACATAGCATGGTAGGTAGAGGGAACCTGGGGACCTAGTTCTTAGTCACTTCCGTAACCCACATTCCGCCAAATTTTGGAGAAATTGCGTGTGGCATTACGTGTGAGTGGTGGAACTCATCGCCGCGCTTTGCCTTATTTCCAGAGCGACGAAATATAAATATTAAATTATCCATTTCTTCTAGTGGGAATCGTACCCATAATCCGCCGCGTTTTTAGTAACAAATTTGTGCTCCTGCGCCACGTCTGGCCTCAATGCTTGTTAAAGCATATAAGTTATCAAATTCAATTATACAATATATTTGTTCCAAAACAAAATCGAATTTCAATTTAAAATGTTTACATAATCTTTACAAAAAGGTCAGCCATAATACAAATGTGAAATGATTTTTTTTCATTGA
>JAAIXJ010000782.1:51976-63374 GCA_013403705.1 Heliconius hermathena | reverse complement strand
AAAATGGATTTTGTGTCTGACTTGTTGGTTCGCCTAACATTATTAAGATCGTTTTGATATTTAATTTTATATTATTATATTTAACCAAAAAAATATTATTGTTATTTTTTATTCATTGACATCAATACACAATTAAGCATAGCGTATCTACCAAATCAAAAAAGAAAGCAAGGCGGAAGTCCACTTAAATGTATTCATAATATTCTCATAGGAATATAGCACAAGTAAAGTTAGGTTAGATCCGACATAAGTCTAGAAAACTAAAAAATAATAGGAAATGAATACTTATAATATAATTTAAATTTTATTCACGTTAGTTTTTGTTGAAAGATAAATTCTAAACGTCTAAGTCCTTAGGCTTTAAATCATTTAAAAATATTATTTAGGTTTTACATAGGGAATAATATAATCCCTTTTCGTAATACAATATTAACTCAAATGAGTTTCCTTTATAAACAAAATCTTGAAGCATGGGGAGGTTCCTCAAGCTGAGCGTTATAATCGGTTAATTAAACATTTTGTTCTTAACAATAAATAATTGTGACATAAAATAAATCAGCGCAGCTGACATGAGTTACTATAGCCACGTGTGAATTTATAGGGTGAAGTTCCCTGTAGGGGGTGTATTCGAGGAATGTCTGAACAGTATATGTATCTGTAAGTAATCAACTGCACACATTTGCTTTCAGAAAGAATGACTTTGTTACACAACTTAGCTAGTGTGTCTATTACGCCTAAATTGATATTGATTTTTTTTAGCATCACACTGAAGTATAGCTTCAGAAAGAAAGAATAAGCTGATGTTGGGAGTCCATGATGTTCCCTCAAGGCGACGGGCATCAGTGCATCCCTGCGGGTGTGTTATATGGCGACGAATGGGAATTGTGGACCCCAATCATGTGGCGGAACCGGAACGACGGAAAGTGGAGGATGGAGCTACAAATAGTTATGTGAATGTAAGAGGAGGTATGGAATTTGTTCCATACCTCCTCTTACGTCTTCTGAGATGAATGAATTATTACATGTGATGGATGACGAACATATGGATATTTTTTGTGTAATTGAAATCCAGCGTATGTACACGATCGTTTTGCCGGTCAACCTTTCTGGGCTAGTGTACCACAAAGTGAGCGAGGGTGTCAAGGTGTAGGTATGTACGCCTGCATAGAAACGCCATTTACAATACGTAACTTAAATACATAACGACAATTGTTTAAAATCATTAATTAAATTTATATCCCACATTTTTAGCACACTTAAGGACTTCAATAACACAGTAACATAAATAAAATGTAAATATTATGTTATTATTATATTTATATTATTATTATTATATTTATGTATGTGTCGCTTGTATAAAATCGCAGGGCACACCAGGGAAAGAGTGTTAAAAAAAAGAATTGTCGCAGCTACAATCAGACGTTTTGATTTATATTAATAAAATATGTGCAGGATTCAGCGTAAATCTAAACAAATAAAAAAAAACTGTATAGAAAATGAGATAGTAAGAAACTAGATAATTTTTCATATTTGGTCACGTCGTAAGCAAAAGTTTCATCTAACATATTCTTCAATGATTTCTCAAATATTTGTTAAGAACGTGACCTAAAGATTTAGTTTACGCACGACCTAAGATCTAGTCGTTGAAACTAAAGTACGTGACTGTGTCATGACACTTTGCGATTTATAGTGGGACGTGGCTTAAGGCGAGTTCGAAACCAGTCGTTAGAGTCATTATCTTGAATGCTAGAATGCTTTTAAGTATGAAAATAAATTACAAATTTCATTTTAAAGTTTTTATTAGGACGATAGTTATTTTTAAATTAAGATTTTGATTATGTATTGTATTGAAGAGCCGGTACGTTCTAATTTAAATGTTGTTTATCTTCAGATATTTTGTGGGTATAGAAAAGATACTGTTTTTAATTTCAATGATCCATGTATGAGTTGTATAATTGGACCGGGGGTATAGAAATGTGTAAAGGCAGATTCATTAAGTTCTTTTTGCCTATAAAAACGAATAAAAAATGTAACATAGCGGGATTTGAAACCTTCGATTTTTTTATACGTTTTCTAAAATAAACTTTCGTTTTCTTTTCTATGTGTGGAATAACACTTTAAAAAGTAAAAAAAATATTTAAAGTGCTGTACTAAAAAAAAATTAATTTCAATTCATATTTTAATAAAAAGACAAAAATATATCCCAATGACAAATCCTTCTAAATAAAAAAAAACATATTTTATTGTACTTATTACGACTGTATACACTATACATACATATAATATATACTGGTGAAAGCACGCATTAGGTTTGTTAACAAAAGACGCATTTACGAGCCACAAAGTGGAAAGCCGTGTTCAAAGTGTGCACGCAGGACATTTTACATGTCCCGGGGCTTTTGTACGGAATCGTGCGTCAGATAGACTATCATAATAATTAATATTAATCCGTATAATATGATTACACTAATTCATATTTAGCTTTGACAGGCCAGTTGTTCTGTACATTTGTTTATTGTTATTTTTGTTTAGCTTCACGCTTTATCCCGCGGACAGCAGGATAGCCGAAGGGAACCTGGGAACCTTGTGTTAAGACACTCCGTTGCAATTAAGATGTTTCCATTTTCCACTTTCCAGAGTCCAGAGGAAATGAAAATAATTTATCTTCTCGAGTTACAATCGAATCTATTTACTACTCTTATAATAGTATTTAAAAGTTGTGACATATTTTTCCTTTAAAAACTTTTAAGAATAAAACATCATTAATTAATAACCAATAATGCACTGTATTAAGAATGAAAATTTACATAGAAGCAGAGGTAAGATTAAGAACTTGCCAAATAAATCAGCGCGTGTAATTTATCGGTGCGAAGGAAATTTCCTTTCTAAAGAAAATCTCGCAAATTGATGAAATCCAGAAATTCTTGGCTGGAAAATCAGTGGAGCGATTTAAACGAATTTCTGCGTGGCTCATTCGGTCGTGATATTATTTTTTCAGTTTAAAAAGTTTTTTAGTTTTTTTTTTTATATAAAATAAACATTATATACTTTCTAGAAGATTAGAAAATATTAAGAAAAATTATTGATATTTGTGTTTTTAGAACGAACATAGTATGAAGTGAAGTAGTAACAAAAAGATATTTTAAGAGGTGATTTGCAGGTCTAAGTAAAGAGTTAAGTTTATATATATAACTATAAATTTTAAAAGATTTTTTAATTATTGACGATTGATTTTCTTATTAAAAAGCTTAAGCGAAATTTTCTTTAATTATTTTTATTGAATATACAAACAAATAAGAAGTAGACACACGAAAAAATAAATATTTTAAAAAATGAACATTTTAAATGAACATTGTAATTGCTTTCCATTTCCCAGGGATAATCCGAAATACATTATAATACAATAAGACAGAAATGCATTTATCCTGGACAAAGAAGAGTACGGACGTTAGTGTAGAAATAATAATAGTCTCTAACAACAACTTTCTTAGTATTATACCCAAGATAGCTAGGTGAATTGGACTGGAATAGAAATGGTCTCTCATTCTGTACTAACACAGTATTTTTCACGTAGCCTGCTAATATTTTCTATAGTATGTCGTCTACGAGAATATGAGGCTATTTCAAGTCTACAAGCTACTTCAACGACCGCTTTTACAAATAACTATACGTGTAAATTACTTCGGGCAGGTATTTCTTATACAACTTATTACAGGTGTTTATAGAAATTAAATGTTAAAAGTTTTTTCTCATTTTTCATTGTTTTTATAAAGCAGTAATTGTTCAAAGGGATATGACATGGTTCTAATAACCAAGAAAAAAAATATTTATCCAGGATAGCCTTAGTCTGGTACAGGATTGCCAGGAATTAAAAGTGTAAATGGATGAATTTAAAATGTAAAATTGTGAATTTGATATACTAAAATATGAATAAGGTGTAAAAACCTATATTTGAGCCACTAAAAATGTTCGAAATGTCGGTAATGTTTGTTAGCTTTCATGGACAAACATTTAATATATAATAACATCTTAGCTTAGAATAGTGCTTGGGACTTGTGACTTAAGCTTTAATGATCATTTGAACACTGCCCGAGTTCCTCTACTTACCTAACTATAATTTAATAATGTAAAAGAATATATAATAAAAATATTTGACAAAATATTAAGAATTACAAATTTATGATAACAACTTGTGGTAAACAAATATGAAATATAAAATGAGCCTAATTAAAAATATATTCTAATATTATATATTTTATGTATAAATAATGTCATCGAAAACAAAAATTGTAAAGTAATTGATAGTTCCTGTTGTAAAATTAGGTTTACGCTCGACCTATGATCTAGTCGTTAGGGCCGGTACTACGTGACCATCGTGACACCTCCCGATTTATTGAAGGACGTGTTCACGGATTGAAATTAGTTGTCTTATTTTATTTACTTTCCTTACTACCATAGGTTAACTTGAATTTATTTAAAGGATTTTGAATTCAGTCTGGTAAGAAAGAGAATGAAGTCTTCAATATGTATATTAAAAACTAGTGCTAATGCATTATACATAGAAACTTCAGCTTCACGCTGTATCTCGCACACAGCAGGGTAGGCAGAGGGAACCTAGTGTTAAGACACTCCGTTCCTCACTTTCTGCCGATTATATCCGGTCCACTTTCTGCCGATATACATAGAAACTTTTTTTAAATTAATCTATTTATAAGCGAAAATTGCGTTAAAATCCATCACGTACTTTAAAAAATCTAGTCACAGTGTATATGGCTGGAAAGAAAAATAAAATATACGTAATATATAATTGTCAAATTCCCTTTCAGAAAAATGCAGAGCAAGTAAGAATGATTGGAAAAAAATATCCTTTTGAACAAGCAAATGGTAGGAGCCTAAAATAAATTAAACATAAAACACGTTGAAATATTGGTAGCGCTGGCAGTCGATACCGTTGATACCGTCACGTGCGTATGTATCCATGTAACTTTATTTGATCGTTTCCAGAAGTATACTGCCTGCACCCCATTTTAGTGAACTATCCAAACGGCCCACCCGTTAAAATAAAATATGTTTATGTAAAATTATTGTAGCTTCGGTTCGATTCTCACTCGAGCGAATTAATTATGTTCGATTCTTTAGCGTGCAGGCAAAGCGCGGCGTTAAGTTCCGTCACTCAGCACACAATGTCTCGAAAATTTGAATAGAGGATGGAATGTCTTAACACTAGGTTCCCCCTCTTTATCCTGCTATATGCAAGATACAGCGTGAATTCTACCCTTCTATTCTATTTCTTCTATTCTATTCGTCGATAGGAACTAACATAACTAATTTTATTCTTAGAAAATTTAATTTACACAAACTTTTTGGTAAAAAGTCATATTTTAGATACATATTATTCATGTATATATATTGTGTTGCATAAAGGACGCCTCATCAGGTGACATCCGGTCGCTCGACGTGAATGCGGGAAGGCATAGTGCCTTTGAATCAGAAACTTTTGACTTCGACCTCGTCTTGTATAGAACTGCGATGTAAAAAATTGCCTTGTAACATTAGGTAAAAAGTTAGAGTAAAAAGTTTTGTTAGTGTAGTAGTGAAATTAATTATAAGATAAAATAAACTCGATAATTAAAATTAAGTAATAGTCCGTCTGAAAAATTGTATGGGATTGGTGGCTTCAAAATTTTTCAATGATGTATATGTTTTTTTAGTATTTAAAATATGAATGTCTACAGAAATCACTCTTTTCTCCCGTAGAAGTAATAATTATAAATGTGAATTTAGTTTTTTCAGCTCCATGCTGTATTCCTCGTATAGCAAGAATATAAAAAGGTTTATTAATTATTATTACGGCCGAGGCCGTAGTGGCACCGAGGGTCGTCGTCTGATTATACGCCCGACAGCTATGGTTTCGATTTCCATGCAATACACATAATGTCTCAAAAAATGGTCGCTGTGTTGGGAGGGAGTTTCATAATACTAGGTTCCCAAAAAACCTATGATGACACACAATTTACCCAATTATACTAGTACTTAATCTACCCTATATTATTATTCGGATCTCTAGTTATAAATAAAGATATAAGGCATATAATAATATTCTATACAACCAATATACAGATCGGCAATTCATTAAGCAAGAGGTTCGACGTGAATAGGCGGTGAAACTTGGAAACTGGTGCCGCTGTCTCATCTGGGAGTTGGTACTGAGGCTTAAGTTTCTCACCGCAGCTTGAGAGCTGTACCGGACAATGCACTCTTAAACTTAGCCAACTTTAATGTTTTACATGCAATACTTAGTTTGTTATAGTGTGTCGTCTTACATAGAGTGAGAACATTCATTGTGGTTTAACGCTGGTAAATGATACATGTGTGTGTGTGTATTGCAATGTTTTTTATGTCTTATCGTAACTACGGGCTGCGGCAAAGTGTTCGAAACGTCGAATTTCCAAAAATGCATATGTATGTATGTTTAAAGACTTTTTTTAATGTGTAGTAATCGTGAAAATCAAACATTTTATTTTGTCTTTTTCTTATAAATGAGTATAGTTATATTTTTTTTCTTTATCGGGTCAGATAATTTTTATATAATGTAATAATTAAAAAAAAATCATAGATAACTAAAAGGAATTTCAGCAATTTTCTTCAGCGAAGTGTTGCTATTAAAATAAAGTAAGTATAATAAAACTAAGCATTGTTCGAAATTATTTTAAATAATCTTTTTAAATATTCTTAATTACATAAATTGGTCATATTATCATGATAAAAATAATAGATAATAATACCTTCACCTGTAAGCCGCATAAGATAAGTTGGGTAAGTAGAGGAAACCTAGTGTTAAGACACTCCGTTTCCCAAATTTTTGCCCAAATTTAGAAACGGTGGCGGAACTTAATGTCACTATTCTTTTTGTCCAAAAGTAAGGTAAGAAAATAATTATTTCACTGCGAGGGAGCCCTCCTCTTCCAGTCCCCATTTATACTGGTCTTAAATGTCACGACAGCTCCCCATTTTTTTAGGTTTAGGATAGTAGATAGTAGTTAGGATACAACATAGTTGGCAGGCCTGGTACTAGGTTCCCAGTTTCTTTTTAAAACCGGCGTGAAGTAGTGGCCTTATGCCACTGCGTTTCGCATCAGGTAATGCCGGGATCCGGCGCCCAACCCGCCTTACAGGCAGGCAACGCACCTGGAGCTCCTCTGGTGTTGCACAGGGTTGTGGGTGGCGGTGATCACTTACCATCAGGTGACCCGCACGCTCGTTTGCCTTGTCTTTTCCATAAAAAAAAAGTTGCTTAGAAATTCCCTTCCCATTAAGACACTTTCGAAGAATTTTGGAGGCATTGCGTTTTTAGCAGCGGAACTCAACGCCCGCTTTGCCTCGTTACCAGAGCGGGAAATTAAAAAAATAAAATTTTCACTTTCTCGAGTAGGAATCGAACCCACAAACTGCCGTGTTAACAGCCACACGCTTATGCCCCTGCTTCACGATTGGCCTCTGGCTTTTGATTAAGATGGTTAAATATAATTTAATGATTTCTTTATATTATTATGGAATAATATAAAATATATACTAGATGAAAACAAGGGGAAATAAATAAGAAAATTCCAGCTAGGTTGCTAGTAGTTAAGGGCGTTCGCTTGATCCGGGATGACCGCTCCAATTTCTTGCGCCGGGTATGCGGCTGTGGTGTAACTTATAAATGACGAGATTTTTATTAAACGGAACATTTAAAAAAAACTTATTTTTATGTGAATAAAATTTTGTTAATATAAATAAAGAATTATAAATAAATTAATTTATTTATATAGCATTACTTTTTATTTCATCGTGGTGCACTGGGAAATAATGTAATATATAATCACTATAAGCACAATGGTTGTGGATTCGATCTACACTCGGACAAATTAATTCCGCCACTCAACACGCAATATTTCAAATTCGGGGGGAAACGAAACTGCTTGTTGAACGATAAATCGTAAAAGTGAAAAATAATATATATTTTTCATTAATAAATTATTCTAGCGATTCTCACTTTCCGTCATATTTTCTGAAGTATTGCGTGTTGTGTCGGAAATCATCATAATAATTTATTCTCTCGAGTAAGATCGCGCTTACAGTCAAATGCTATGCCAGCAATCACGTTAGATACATACGGATAATCGAAAAAAACAAACATTTTTTAAAAATTTTATTAAAAAGTAAAGTTGCTATATGTAGCAACATGTATGATAGAATTCTTAGGACAAAATAAAATTATTTTAAGTTCGCCTTTGCCTAGTTGTTTGTTCCGTAATAGAAGCGTTGTAAGTGCCGGTCGAGGGAATTGGCCTTGTGTACGATTAAAGGCGTAAGTGTTTTCGATCACCAATATCAATTTATATTACTTTTCTAATAATTATGGCTGTATTATTTATTGTGTGCTTGTAATGGAGGAAATGAAACATTTAATTTTTCCATTAACCTGTCAGAAAAAATCGTATTCTTGAAGAAAATTGGCAAATACCTATAACTCCACCGTTGGATCTGTGCTCGTAATTTTTTTACTCAATATAACTCAATAGTAGGTCTTTTCTGTTATATAATAGTTTAAAATTATTAGTTCATTAATCTTGGACATGACATTTGAACAAAAATTGTTTCTTAATAAGCAAAATTTTATGAAAAACTTCTAAGATGACGATGAGCACTTTTTATTTGCCACAACAATATTATTATTTTTGCAATCAAAATGCTATAATTTCTTGAAAGTAAAGTTAAAGCTTTCTGAAACCTATCAGAAATTCTTTCAATCGTTTCTGTAAAACAAGAAGCTTGAATCCTTAGCAATGAATTTAATATGTTCCTCACATTTTACCGAAAGTGAAGACGGTCGGAAATATTATTTTAGCAATATGAGGGGGTCGAGCTTGCAAAAATGGACGTGCCAATATAATGAAATATGTATCTTTTAGCTTTTTATTTTCACTGGCCAGTCTTTAAAATATATTTATAAAATGAATATAAAGGTTTTGAAGTATAAATTCAAATTTTACGCATCAAATTCACTTTTTTAAACTATGAATTTATTCTTTTAGGCTAGATTTTCTGCATCAAATTAATAATTTTAAGCTTAAAATTAATAAACAACTGCTTCACGTTGTATCCCGCACATAGCAGGCTAGGCAGTGTTAAGACAGTCCGTTCCCCACTTTCCATGTGTGTAGAGTGACGGAACGGAGTCGCGTTTACAGGCACACTTAGTGCCCACGTGCGCCACGACTGACCTCCCTCGCTCTGGACTTGAAATTAATACTTTTGATCAAATTCAGTTTTTCACAACAGTTTCAGGATTCCGTACCTCAAAAGGCAAAAACGGAACCCTTATAGGGTCACTTTATTGTCCGCCTATCCGTCTGTCAAGACCATTCATCTCGAGGTTGCGTAGAGGTATCAAACTGAAATTAATTTCACATATTCAAGTTAATGGTCCCTTAAGGCACAAAAAATATATTTATAGCAAATATATGTACTTATCTATACCTAAATATGAATTAATATACTCCATTTAAAATATGTATAAACGAAAATATTTTATTATTGCATTACGGTAAGCATCAAAACCACAACGCCGATCATTAGTTTTTACCGCGGTGTGTATATTTCCAACCGCTAATAAAGGAAATAGCATAATTAAAATGCTGAAACCAAAACGGTGTAAATAAAATAACCTTTAATAGAGCAATCTCATTTAAACTGACTACCTTATATTACCTATTACGATTAGTATTTAGTATTCCATATAGAATATACACACGTATAATTAACAAATTAAAATGTAATTGTAAGCAACTTCATCTAGTAAATTGTGATTTTGGAGAATTCAGAGTTTTCATTTCGAATTATCGACTATTATGCTTTTTAATTTTTGTATTAACGTTTACTAAGAATTTAATATTAATATTATAAAAAAATATTAAATGAAATCAGCTTCACGCTGTATCCCGCACACAGCAGGGTAGGCAGGGGGAACCTAGTGTTAAGACACTCCATTCTCCACTTTCTGCTTTGCGAATTCTGGAGGCATTGCTTGTTGAGTGACAGAATTCAACGCCGCGCTTTGCCTCGACACCAGAGCGAAGAAATGGAAATATTCATTTAAGTAAATATTTCATCTCCTCGAGTGGGGATCGAACCAACAACCAGTTGGTTTTACAGTCACACTTTGTGCCCCTGCGCCACGACTAGTCTCAAAAGAAAGAACATAAGTATATTTACCATTTTATTCCACTTTTCACCTACTTCGACACTATAACAATTTCTTACATTATAGGAACTTGACCCTTTTAGAGTGGAGTAACAACGTATTCAGATAGAAATATAATCCGCTTTTGCCCCAGCTCAAAATTATAAAGTATTTCATTATTGAACCCATTAACCATTATGATTATAGTCAGACGCACTCCCACTGAACCACAGAAGCCCAAATGACATTAATAAATATTCTGCAAATTTAATATAGAAAATTGATATAACAAAGTATCTTACACGCATAAAGTCAGACATAAATGTACAGTCATTAAAAAGAATAAACAATGATATTCTCAAAAGGAGAAATACATTTTCATATAAATATAGAGTGTGTTGTGTCAATTGTCGTAGCGAGTGTATCTCGTTAATAAACAAACGTTAGGATCACGTAAAATATTGACTGCCAAATAGGTTGAGACGTCAACACATACGAGTAGGACTTGTCACTGGCTTTATTTGTCTTTTTCATAAGCAAAATGGCGCAACCTGTTTGTTTAATTTGTGCTTTGAGCAAATATATTGACAAGTTAACATATTGACAAGCAAGAATATTGACAAGTTTTTGAACGTACAGTAATATGTTATATTATTTTTGTTATTATTTAGTAATACGAATGTCTTTTTATGATTTTCTACCTCAAGAGAAAAAAGATGGCTTATTAGATCACTTGGAGGTCCGTCTTCATCGTTCATCTGTTTGTGCGTCTATCAAGATCATTTATCTCTCCTGAACCGGTCGAGTTATCAAGGTACTGTAATTATGAAGTACTCAAGTCTGCAATCCCTTGGAGTACAAAAAAATTCCAAACGATTTAATTTACGATTTATTAAGTGAACCTATTATTATAAAGTATAAATTATCAACAAATTTCTATAAATAAAAAAAAAATCAGCTTCACGATGTTTCCCGCACACAGCAGGGTAGGCAGAGGGAACTTAGTTTTAAGACACTCCGTTCCTCACTTTCTGCCGGATTCTGGAGACATTGCGTGTTGAGTGCCAGAACTCAACGCCGCGCTTAACCTCGACACCAGAGCGAAGAAATGGAAATATAAATTTAAGTAAATATTTCATCTCCTCGAGTGGGGATCGAACCCACAACCAGTCG
>JAAIXJ010000782.1:0-51905 GCA_013403705.1 Heliconius hermathena | reverse complement strand
ATACAGCGTAAAGCTGATTTAATTTTAATTTATGTTGCTATTCGCAGATATTATTAGCTGTCTTTAATTGAGTTTTGAGAATCTTAATCAATCTCCTTCTTCTTCCTGGCATTAATCCCGGCTTTTGCCAGGGTCTGCCTTCCTACTTAACCTACTCCACTTTGCACGGTCTTTAGCGTCCTCGGTGGTTAGACCATTGGCTCTCATGTCCTGCATCACGACATCCAACCAGCGCTTCTTTGGGCGTCCGAGAGGTCTCACTCCAGGGACTGACATAGCAAGGCACTTGCATCCGACATAGTTCTTAGGCCGGCCCGTAACGTGACCAAACCATCTCAGGCGACGCTCTTGGAGCTTATCCGCTACGTCACGGACTCCAAGACTACCTCGAATGAATGTGTTGCGTATGCGGTCAGACCGCGTTACGCCGCACATCCACCTCAGCATCTTCATTTCCGTGACGTGAAGCTCCTGAGTGTGCCGAGATAGTGCTGGCCAACATTCGCTGCCGTATAAAAGAACCGGTCGGATGATGCTCTTGTATATCAGACCCTTGAGTTTGGGCGGTATCCTGCGATCGCAGACCACACCAGTGACCTCCCGCCATTTGGCCCAAGCAGCGCTTATCCGGCTATAGACATCGTGATCGATGCCTCCAGACTCGTGCATAACGGATCCAAGGTACCTGAACTTTTCCGACTTAACGGCTGGTTCAGGACCTATAAGGATAGTGCTCGAGTCCGGGCTCCCGCAGGCCATGTACTCGGTCTTCGACACATTTAGTTTAAGACCGCCGTTCTCAAGCGTACCCTTCCACAGGTTCACTTTACGCTCCAGCATCGGTCGGTTCTCGTCAATGAGTGCTATATCATCGGCATACATCGTCAGCCATGGAGGCTGGTCTTGGATATGAGCCGAGACAGTATCGAGCACCACATTGAATAAGAATGGACTGAGAGCCGAGCCCTGGTGAACCCCTACTGTAATCTGCAAGGATTTAGTGTCAACAGCAGTCCTAACCATAGAAGCGGAATCGTGGTACATGTCTCTGATAATCTCAATATAGGCTTCAGGGATCCCTCTGGATCGCAATGCCCACCAGATGCACTGACGCACAGTCAAAGGCCTTCTGCAGATCGAAAAAGGCCACATGCAAATGCTCTCCTTTTTTCCCTGTATGGCAAACAAAGCGTCCATAGTGCCCGATTCTGCTGAAATCCATATTGAGACTCAGAGATAGTACACTCGCGGCGGAGCCTGAGGTCGATCATGCGCTCGAAGAGCTTCATGGTATGACTCATAAGCTTAATGCCCCTATAACTACCACAATCTTGAACACTGCCCTTTCCCTTATAAATAGGGGTAATGAAGCTGAGCCGCCACTGGTGTGGCATCTTTCCAGTGTCCAAGATATGGTTAAAAAGGACATTAAGCATGAGCACACCAAGAGAGCCCAACGATTTCCACGTTTGGTTCGATTCCCATTCTCTCGAGTAAATTTAATATTTTTATTTATTTGCTGTGGTGTCGAGACAAAGCGCGGCGTTGAGTTTCGCCTCTCAACACGCAATGCTTCCAGAATTTGGCGAAAAGTGGGGAGCTGAGTGTCTTAACAGTGGGCTTTTTCTGCCTACCCTACTACATGGAGGATAAAGCGTGAAAAATTAATAAAATAGACGTTAATCATAATTCAAATAAATTTAATTTATGTAAAACCTTGGCTTGATCCCAAAAATAGGACAATTAAAATTGTTATCTCCAACACTTACAATGACATAGTTGAAAAGATTACTTTTTAATTTAACGCGATTTAAAATTATGGCTCTACTTTATATATTTTACACAAAAATAGAAATATATATTACTATAAATATAGAAAAAAAATATACAATTATGTTAATAACGTTCAAACTACTTATTTAGAAAACATAAAAATTTGAACGTAGCGAACTCGACCACTGAGTCATACGTTGTGGTCAGAGCGCCTGGTCGGTTTCCAGGAGGCGCGGGTTCGAGTCCCGCTACGTTCAAATTTTTATACATTTTTTAAATAAGTATTTTTCTTTCCTAAGTGTGGTTTAACACATTAAAAAAAATGTAAAAAAAAACGTTCAAACTAAATATAAAAAAAACCGATCAAAATTTATATTAGAAATCTAAAAATACATCAAATCATCTTTCGTACCTTAGAGGCTATAACTTAATATATAAAAACTTAACTTTCTTATCACGACAGCAAGGTAATATTCAAAGGGTGATTTCCTCACGGAGACATCGTCTGATCTAGTTTTGTTCGGTAATCCTGGAGGTATTACAAACTTGGAATCTCAACTTTCGACGGGATTGTATGGAACAAAGCAAACTATTAGCTCAGCATAATGTTAACGAATTCCAGTTCATATGACATGTTAATATAGTAAAACTTGGTGAATGGTGTCTCTCGATATCTTTGTAATATTATAAGATAGGTAAGGTTAATTAACTAAGGTGGATATTTTCTATAAATATACATTGTTATGCAAGGCCGTCGTGGAATAGCACAGCGTGTGACTATTAACGCGACGATTGTGGGTTCGATTTGTTTTTACCTATGGTATGAAGATTAAGTGTGGCGTTGATTTCCGCGACTCGATACACAAAGCTTCGATAATTTTGTTGAAAAGCGGGGAACGGAGTGTCTAGATTACCCTGAAATACGTGAGTACACTGTGAAACTAGAAACAATATTATACTATTATACTACAGTAATTGGTATATATAATAGCTGGTTAATATAAAACTATTCTTACTATACAAAGTAACCACTGGATTTCATCGAGGGAATTTTACATAGTGTAGTGGTTTATCATTATTATTTTTTGTTGATATTAGGTCGGTACAATGGCTACCTATCTAATACCAATAAATACCTAATATCAATATATAAGCTTTTACCGGATGGCGGGTAAACCTAATATTTTGTTATTAATTTTTCGCCTACTTATAGGTTGAAGTTTTAGATAATGCATCTAAAACTTATTAAAGACTATTGGTTAGCAAAATTATGACATTATAAAATAAAAATATATTCTCCCGATTATAGTTCTGCGTATTTTTAGAAAATTAGTAAGCAGTAAAAAATTTTTTGGTATCCGTAGTGTGAAAAAGCACTTTGAAAATATAAAACATATAATTTATATATAATACATATGCACCACTTTATCACTTTTATAACAAAATTGTTAGACATAAGTACTCGCTTAACCTAAGATCACTCTCTTTTAGTCTTATTCAATATATTATAATACATATATCATATTAGATTAAATAATTATAATCTAATATGATATATCAATGCTATCACAATGAAATGACCTATTCGATTATCAAATCGAATAATCATATCATTCACCATTTTCTGCTCATTAGATACAAAATAATATTATAATTGGTTAATTTATTTAAATTAACACATGCATTTACGAGTATATTAACAACGATAGCAGTCTGAGGACAAAATTACGTCTAAATTTCCTCTCCAGGGTAATGAGACGCGATATCGAGATTGCAAAAGTTAAAGAGCTTAAAAGATTAAAGTACAAATTATATAACATTTATGATCTTAATATTACAGTATATATATGTTGCATATGATAATAGCGAAATATTTAATTTTGTTTTTTATAAAATAATTTTTATAGATACATCGTTTCAAGAGAGAAAGCGGTCAATTTTATTTAGCTCCATGCTGCATCTAGCAAATAGCAATAGACAGACGGAACCTAGTTTTAAGTCATTCTGACCCTCTCAGCTTACCTAATGACGGGTTTCCTCTCGTTATGTAAGAAGGGACAAATGAAAATAATTTATTTCCGGAATGGAAATCGAACTCACTACTGTCGTGTACTGTCAAAAACCATTGCGCCACGGCAGACAATGCGTTATAGAATCCAATGCCACACATGATCTTATCAGAATTTTTAAATATGATCAATTTTGAATAGGCATTGAACCAACAACCACAGACAGCTTCCACGGTAGACTCAACAACAGTATTAATAATGTCACCAAACAATTGACTGCCACTATAAAACCATATCTCAACATTTAACGACAGGAGGCCACCTCCTCACTCATATCAACGTCTCCATACATACATACTCATATCATTTGCGAAACACTGCTACCAAATGATGAGAACACAAGCCAATATATTCACCTGAGCATTCTGAATTACACAATCCCGTCCCGGGGGTAATGAGGCGGCATATCAGGACTTTACGCACACCGCGTCTCAAGTACGAGGAAGGAGAACGTTATGGCTTTACATTTTCATTCTTAGCGATGACATCGTGTCTTTTTTTTAAATGGCAACTCTTAATGTAGATACGAGTATATTTTATTTTTGGTAATTTGTCGTTTTTAAAGGGTTGTGTTATTTGTATATTTAAATTAGATTGGATGGTGGCACGTCTGATTATAAACGACGGTAGCCGGTTTGATTCCCACACTTGGGAATGGATTATTTACATTTTTATCACTCTATTAATAAAAAAAAAACGTAATGTTGAATTTCGCCACTTAACACGCAATATCTCGGATATTGTGCGAAAAGTGACGACCGGAAGTTACTTAATCGAGCACGGAGTATCCCAACACTAAAAAATAACAAACAAAAATTTTTTTTAACATTGTTCTCACGTACAAAGTCGTATAGACTTTTTACAGTAATCTCTGATATAAGTATTGTTCAATTATAAAATAGTTTAATAAATTACCTTATTGCGCATAGCTGTAGTTAAGTGACTGCACATTTTTCGACTAATCGTCGCAATAAACACTTAAGTGGTCGGTTCCTGTGATAATCGCGGATGTAATTTTATCTCACTTGAGTAAAATGCATCAAATACTTTCTTAATATCTGAGCAGGGTGTGTATTTTAAGATAATACGACACTTATTTTAACTTTTTTTTCTAATGTTATTATGTTAATTATTATTTTTATAGTTTCTGAGGGAACCTGGGAACCTAGGGCAAAGATTTTCTATTTCCCATTAAGCGTTGCATATTTCATTCCCCCGTGTGGAAAGTGAACCCACAGCATTTACAGTCGCAGGCTTGTGTCCTTGCGACACAATGGCCTCATCAACTGAATTATTACATTACATTTACTAAAACAACCACCACACTACCAGTTTCTGATTGTAGTTTACAAACTATAATTGTCCATTGAATTCTCTTTTGTTTAGTATTTTTTATTTATTTTAGTCTGTTTTTCATTTGATTGAAGACTAGCTTTGAGTTCTGCTACTCAACGTGCAATGTTTTTTAAATGAGCGGAAAATAGATATAGAGTTTAATCTACAGATGCATAAAATAAATAAAAAAAATCGTGGAGCAAATACAATTTTTTAAAGAATTGTTGCGTTTATGTCTTTTATCTATGACAGATTTAGCCTGTTATTTAGCCAGATCTAGTCGAGAAAGGATTTGCGATACATCACATACACGATTGATATATTTGCCAAGCATCGAGTATTTAAATCTCTCTCACCAATTATTCGAAATAAAAAAATACATCTTTTCAATTTCATGTCATAAATAATTTATTAAATCTTCACAATATTCCTTACTTCGGAATAAGACCCTGCGAGAGAGCCTAATTACGCATTCGTCGGCAATATTCGCTTTCATTACGTATAGTAAGGACGATGAATCGTGGCTGCACTGAAATTAGCTGTAGATGGTTGCGCACAGTTGATTTGGGGATTTTTCTTACTTTTGATTATTTTATTCTTGAGTGTTCAATGCGTAAATGTTCAGAAAAGCTAACGTCAAAACGGCCAAGACACATCGGTCGTACTGTACATTAATGAAAAGGCCGGTTTATTGTAGATTATTTATTACTGGGCATATTTTCATTTCTCTTGTTACAATAAACGTGCCGGTTTTGATTGAAGAAATCTGAGTTCAACGTTACTTTAAGAATCTTGTGGAGTATTTTGTTTTCTTTTTTTTATAAAGTTTATGTGTAATATCTTAATTTGGGTTCTAATAGAGATATTACGTTATGTGTTTATTTATTTTTAAGATGGAATATAAATAATAAAGCAATTTTATATATTTTTTTAATTATTGCACAGTTTGGATATGTTGACAATTGTCATAAACTTGGTGAGCTTTTTGAGGTCCTTAAAAAAAACAGGGAATTATTTTATTATATTGCGTTACTGTGCAATATTACTATTATATACTCTAGACAAAATTGAGCAGTACAAAATTGCAGATACAAAATTTAAAAATAACTTTGAAACATCATAAAGCATAAACAAATAATAAACATTCACAAATAAAATATGTGCTATCAAAATCTTTTCAAAGATTCAGTATAAAGATTATAAATTCTTCAATACGGCCTTAATTCGACACCTAATACCGATCGGAATTTATATTGGCTCCCTCCAATCCCCCTCCATTGGACGCGGTCGGTGGCCGCATTATTTTATAAGTCAACCACACATTCTGTATAGGATATTTATTGACTTTCAAGAAAAGAGAAATTGCGATTAAAATTTCTACTGACCGATATGCCATTAAATAATGTGGGAGACGTTGCAATCTATATTTCATATTGTATTAAAGGACGTAAGAATAATAGAGTGCTTTTGAGATGTTTTCTAAAATTTATTTATTTACTTTGTTTATAATAGTTTCGCGCTGCAACCCGTATATAGCAGGAAAGATCTGTCTTTAAAGTGTCAATTCTCTCCCTCTATTTCTATTCGGCCTATCAAATGCGAGTAAAAAAAAATCAGCTTCACGCTGTATCCCGCACACGGTAGGGTAGGCAGATGCAACCTAGTGTTAAGACACTCCGTTCACTTTCTGCCAATTTCTGGACGCATTATTCTTGTTGAGTGGCAGAACTCAATGCCGCGCTTTGCCTCGACACCAGAGTGAAGAAATGGAAATATAAATTTAAGTAAATATTTCATCTCCTCGGGTGAGGATCGAACCCACAACCAGTAGTCGGTTTTACAGTCAGACTTTGTGCCGCTGCGTCACGACTGGCCTCAAATACGAGTACTTTGTGAAAATCCTAAATTTCTAAAAATTGTTTTTTAATCTAGTAGTTTCTCCTAATATTGAGAATAAGAGTAACCTTAAAATTTCGCTTTTCTATACATCAAATAGATTTACACCATAGATAAGGAAAAAAAGAATTAAATTCTATAATATAATTATATTAAATAACAAAATAACACGTCGTCCGCACAATGATTATAGCATATCCTATTACACCCCTAAAATAAACTGGCAACCTTATCTGCCTTGCGGAACACCGCAATTAGGGCGGGTACAGACGCTGCTTAAATAACTGCTTCGTCTTGTATAACCGAATCGTTTCTTAGCGTTAAATTAAACTAGTTTATTGTTATAGGTGCACTTGTGATATTAAAGTTACTTTTGAGATGAAATGAATTTGCTTTAACTTCTCGTTTATAGATCTTCTATATACATAATGTATATTTAATACGTGAAACAAAAACTTTGAACATCTTTTCACGCAACTTACCTGCCAAATTTCGCAGAAGCATGAAATTTGATAGTTTAGTTGATAAAGCGTGCAAAAATGCTTTTTTTTTAAATAATGACTACTTTTGACAAATTTTAGGACACGTGTGTTAAATGACGACCAAAGTTTTTAAATAATAATTCTTTCCCCCTTACAATTCAGGCTTTTCCCACTGCGTCATGACGACCTCAAATAATAATTATTAGCTATTTTATATATACAATATTTTTGATTTATATAAAAATTGGACGGCTCTTTATAATGTACTAGTTGTAACCTGCAACTTTACTTACATGCCCTACAAAATGTAACATTCTGTTTTTCT
Organism: Heliconius hermathena; assembly: GCA_013403705.1. NCBI lineage: Eukaryota > Metazoa > Arthropoda > Insecta > Lepidoptera > Nymphalidae > Heliconius > Heliconius hermathena. The sequence continues at coordinate 44,025 of JAAIXJ010000782.1, read as the reverse complement.
CGTTCCTGAAGGAATTTCGGTTAATTTCTCCTTCAGCGTTTTACGCCGCGTAGTATTTTCTATTTGTTGTCTGACATTCACCTAGTAACGTAAGTTTTATATGTAAATATAGATTTCCCCAAATTTTCCCCAAAAGACACCCCCGCTCTGCAAATGTCAGGTAACTTTATATACGGAAATGCAATTATCCTGGAAGGAGAGTGTCACGTAACAGTAGGGTTGTTTGATTTGTGAATTTAATTAAGAATTATACGAGTATAGCTCTTTCTGATTAAATTAAAAAAATATTTTTGAAATAATGACAATTATTTTATAATATAAAAGTTGTAGCCCAACTTTGTATTGGAATATAATTTTATTTCAGGTTTCCCGCTCAATTTTCGAAATATTGGGTGATGAATGACAAATCACATCAATTTCTTTGTTTACTAGAGTAGATTAAATATATAAAATATAAAATAATTATTTCAATAGGGGATCGAACCCACAATCAATGCTGCGCTTACAGCGACATAATGTATGGCCACGATGACTTCAATGTAAGCCTAATAATATTATAAAAATAAAAGTTTAAGAAAAAGAGAAAACAATAATAAATTGAACAAATACAGGGTAGAAGAGGCAGCGCTCCTTTTACGAAAACAGCATATAGGGTAACATATTTCAAACTATACCTAAAGAAATTAATCAAGATGCCTCAATAGTTTGAATGTAGGATTTTTTTTTCATTTCACGATTTTTATCCATACCTGTATTTCGTGTGACGCTATTACGTATAGATCTCAATAACATAAACACTTACTACTACAAAAATACTACTAAAGGTTAAACAACTTTGAACTTTATCGCCAATACCTACGACTTGATTGCATTGCGACTGAGGCGTGTGCAGCGATATTCCTTTGATAGGTTTATCTGTGAGTCGTCCTTACAAATGGCGTTTTATTTTAAAACGACAATTTAATTATCTATTTTGTTTGAAAAAATAACTTTTTCATTTTTGGGAATTTATTTTTTTCTGATTTATATTAATTAGACTTTTAAAGAGTAGTTAAAACTGGTGAGAGAAAGAGTAGTTAAAAATTTAAAGTGGTGCTTACACTTCCACCCTATATATGAAACTTTATAGTGATATATATAGCTTATATGTCAGAATCACACATAGGCTATTTACTCATTTAAGCAGGCGAAGCCGCCTTTGCATCGCTAGTAATATCGAAGTAATTTTTTTTAAAAGCGTTGGTCTTTCACAAAAACTTACCTACTAAAGATATATTCGCAGTCTACTTTTGAATTCCATATAAAAATGCCGCCATCTATATAAGCTTTCGCATTGACACGTTGCCCGCGAGCAATACACGATGATGGAATTTTTAATAGCGCAGTCGTTTCATGTTATGACAATTTTCGTTTATTGTTGCCACACATTAGTGTCATGTTACACCGACATTAAGGTTAATTACTTGTGAATTCTGTATAGACCCTGTTCGTGTACATTTGAATTAACAACCTGAATGTTTATTAGATGTTGCATTTTATTGTTATAGTTTTATAACGTATAGAGGAGAGAAAGCAGAGAGAACCTAGAGTGAAAACACTCTTTCGCCTATTATAGCATAATAATTATCGAGACATTGTGTGTTTAATAACTCTTTTTTGTTACTAGTACGAGTCAGACGCTGTGCCGATGCGCCACGACGCGGCGGCCTCTTATGTTGAAAAGACGAACTATACCTTCTGACGGCATTATATAAAATGCATATGTTGCAAATATAACTTTCTTTACACTGTTATCTCAGAATCTCTAAAAGATTATGGATTACTCACGAACACAATGAAAAACGGCCAAAGCATTTTTCATTAAATAATATTTATAAAGGTGTTCGGGTCAGGTTCAAATCAGTTACACTTTAGTTTTGCGCTATAAGTAAATGATTATTGAAAAACTAATAAAAAGTGAAGAATAACATATCAATTTATTTCTATTACAATTTTTTTTGTGAACCTACTCTAAAATATAATGATACCAAGATAAAATGCGCAAGTATAAAAAAAATTCAAATAAATTTTCCCCATTGTCAAACGTTATCAGCGTACCGAAATAAAATTAGAACGACGGATACAATCAATCATGAAGAATAATTTTAAACGTAAAGTACTATGGAGAAATAATTTGTTACCGGTCCCCTCTTCGATCAAACTCATCCACTTTCTTAGCGATCGAAGGATTTCTTAAAAAGGAAGCTCAATATATCTACCTGTATTTGTATTGAATTTTTATTATCTAAGCTGATAAGCGCTAGCTTTTTGGCGTTTAATTATCTTTTATCTTCTGAAACGTATATTAGATTTATATTTATTTTAAATTTGACTGCGTTATGTTAAGTAATATTTTAAATGTTTCTAAACATGCGTCAACTGTCATGTATTTGAATTCATTTAGGCTCTTTATAATATGTTATACATTCGTCTGTTTTTTGGTCGATTTAAAAAGGTGGTTATTTAAAAAGCGTTAAGCAATCTACAAACAAAATCTTTAAAATTAATTACTTACTTACTTCTTTTAGTTTCAGGCTGTATTCCGCATCTAACAGGTTAGGCAGAGGAAAGCTGGGAACTTAGTGTTATGAAAGTGACACTCACACTCCGTTACCGTTCTTCTTCGGAAATCTTTCCGAATTCTGGAGGCATCGCGTGTTAAGTGGCAGAACTCAACGCCGCGCTTAATCTCGTTATAAAATCGAACGCATAAGCCTGTCGCGTTTACAGTCGCAAGCATGTGAAATTGCGCCAAGACTGGCCTCAATTATATTGATATACATATATAGACATACACGAAAGAAATAAATTTTCCCCCATTCCTGAGATCGTGACGGATCAGAGGATTTTTAAAATCCGCCATCTCTTCTTAACTTAATTTGGTGATCCAATTTCCTCGACCGGGTCCCTGCATTATTTGTACGTTCAGTTCATTCAAAATAATGATAAAAATAATAATATTTCATAATATGTCCTTTTTGTCGATATTTTCTTTAACATCTTTTGTTGTGGCGCAGAGGTACAAAGTGTGACTGTAAAATCGACTGGTTGTGGGTTCGATCCCCTTTCGAGGAAATGAAATATTTATTTACATTTATATTTCCATTTCTTCGCTCTGGTGTCGAGGGAAAGAGCGGCGTTGAGTTCCGCCACTCAGCACGCAATGCCTCCAGAACTCGGCGGAAAGTGGGGCACGGGGTATCTTAACACTAGGTTCCCTCTGCCTACACTGCCGTGTGCGGGATGCAGCGTGAACCCGATTTAATTTAGATTTTTTAAATTTATCAACTTGCGGCAGTCATGGTGCATGGCAAGCGTGCGAATGTAACCGCGACGGTTTTGGTTTCGATTCTCACTCGGGACTGAAATATTTAATATTGTTAATTGTTCGCTCTGGCAACAACGCAAAGCGCATCGTTAAGTTCTGCCGTTCAACACGCAGCGCTTTCAGAATTTAGCCAAAAAATGGGGGACGGAAGTGTCTTAATCAAGGACGGAGTGTCTTAACACTAGATTTTCGGGTCCCCTTTGCCTACTCTGTTATGTGCGGCATACACCAGGAAGCTAAAAAAGACCTAAGCTAGTTAGCCTCAAAGCTTACAATCTCGGCAGTTGCCAAGAGTCATTATAGTACTTATTACCTACTTAGTGACTTAGCTGATCCCATAAAAAAAGCATGTTAAAAATGTTGTATTCATCAAACTTCACTCTTGAAGTTTGGTGAAGACTACTAAATGCAAATATAACCAATGAGAAAACATCAAAGAATCTAAAATGCACGATAACATATCGACTAAGACAAGATAAAATGTATAAAACAAACAATAGCAAGTGAATAATGAATCCTCCACAATTTCAATTCAGATGACCAGATGTAATGGATCAGTTGATTTTTTTATCGTCTGACTTATTAATTTAATATTTCATTTTATTTTGTTTTACAATAAAAACGCTTTACACAGTTTTACGTCTGAATTCGAGTTATTTGATGTTGGGCGGAGGAAGTCAACGGCCTTTATCTTGCCATATCGGATGCATCGCTTGCCATATCAGTTTGTACATATAATACATATTTTTTTATACAGAAAATCATGAAAATGACAAATATATATATTTGATAGGATCATTAAATGAATTGTTTATATCATTTACTTAGCGAAACTTACCTATATTGATGCTCATAGGGAAATGTTAGTATAACGTAATAAACGTGTCATAAAATCTGAATTTGTTACATAACATTATAGACCTGTAGTATTATGTTACCGGTTACTATAAATTTTTAATAATATTTAACTTTACAGTTTAAACCTTCCGAGAACGTATAGAAGTTCTGCTGATGTTTTAAAAAGAAAATCAAATAAAAATAAATTAAAAACACTTATTGTCAGTAAACTCTATTACAGTAATTTGAAAATGAAGACATAAAACGGCTTTATTTTTTTATTTTTCTATTTTTTTTATGGAAAAGGACAAGGCAAACGAGCGTTCGAGTCACCTGATGGTAAGTGATTAGCGCCGCCCGCCACCAGAGGAGCTACAGGTGCGTTGTCGGCCTTTAAGGTGGAGATAGACGCGCTTTTTGAAGGTACCCATGTCATATCGACCTGGAAACACTGCCGCGGGTACGCCATTCCACAGTTCCGTGGCGCGTGGAAGGAAGTTCCTACGAAACCGCACAGCAGTGGTGTAGATGATATTTTACCTTGTGACGTGCTGTGTGATACTGTGTTCTCGCCGTGTGATCCCGGCCTAGAATAGAATCATCCTGGTACTGACGGTGTCGTAAGAGGCGACTAAAGTTCGTGTGGTAGAGTCACATCACCAGCAATGGCATCACGCATGGGCAGGCTCGACCGAATGATTACCATCCCCGGGATTTAAAACCGGCGTTAAGTAGTGGCTTTATGCCACTGCGTTTCGCATTAGGTAATACCGGTAATCCCCAACTTTCCCTGGAATATGATAGCGGCACTTATAGAGAAACTACACCAGGAGGGTACCAGCACCTCCGCTGCTGGAGAATCCCTCCCTCAGTCTCCAAACTCAGGCCTCCCTTCAAATTCCGGGGAGGGCACAGTTCCGCGCTACAGACAAGGCAAACGAGGCGTACGCTCCAAAGCAACCCCTACCCTGCTTAACGTGGACTTTTGCAATATCAGGGGTCTACATTCCAACCTAAATGCCGTCGACCACCATCTCGGGACTACACGGCCGGCCTTGTTATTCCTGACGGAGAATCGAATCCGCAACCAGTCGCGTTACAGTCGCACCCTTGTGCCCCCGCGACACTTTTTTTCTCCTTACCTACTTACTTATTCATAATATAATTTCTTATATAATAGGTCTCACTTACCAATGTTTAAAACAAAATCAAATTACGCAAACATAAAATAAGCCATACAATATATAACAATATAAATCCTGAACAAAACTCTAACATCAAAAGTGGTTACCGTTACACTTAATTGTGGCAAGGCAAAGTTTTAACCTGATAACGCACAACTTGCAACTTATGTGGATTTTTGCACGTACCAATAATATGGAAATATAACTTTTATCGCAATTTTATTCAATATATATATTATGTGCATTAAATACTAGTCATTTATTAGTAGGATTTTTTATCAGCTTCACGCTGTATCCCGCACACAGCAGGGTAGGCAGAGGGAAGCTAGTGTCAAGACACTCCATTCCCCACTTTCTGCTGAAATTTTATTATCTGTTCAAAATAAAAAATAATAATCGACATTTATTTTGGAGGCCGTTGTGGTGCAGTGGCACAGCGCGTGACTGTAAAAGACCTCGGTCGTGAGTTCGATGTCCATTTGTGGAAATGAGATATATTCGTTTCCTCACTCTGACCACAAGGCAAAGATTAGCGATCCACCACTCAACACGTGTTAATACAGGGTTCCCTCCCATATGCAGGATACAGTGTAAAGTTTATTTTTATATTGTTTTAATAGTGTCGATTTGGCTGGAAGAACCCTACGACAAGCTTTCAAGGATCAAATCGTATGAACATAGGTACCTACTTATTATAATTTTAAGTAAAATTTTGCATAATGTTAGGAATTTAGGAACTCTAATCAAATTGAATTCACGTGTGTCTGACTTAATAAAAAATTAGATTATTATACAAAAAATGTATATATTTGTACTTACATGTTTTTTAGGGTTCCGTACCTCAAAAGGAAAAAGAAATGTGACCTTATAGGATCACTTTGTTTTTCGTCTGTTTATCTGTCAAGAGCATTTATCTCAAGATCGCGTGAAAATATCCCCACTTTCTGGAGACATTGCGTGTCGAGTGGCTGAACTCAACGCCGCACTTTGCTTCGACACCAGAGCGAAGAAATGGAAATATAAATTTAAGTAAATGTTTCGTCTCCTCGAGTGGGGATCGAACCCACAACCAGTCGATTTTACAGTCCCACTTTGTGCCCCTGCGCCACGACTGACTTCTAATTAAAAATAAAATAAATAAATATTGCTCCCTATTAACAAAGTGAACTCGCAACCATCGCTACAGTTACTGTTTCACTACGTTTCACTATGACGTTGAATATATTAACTTTTGTTGCATTATAAAATAAATATTATATAACTTTTACTTAATATGCTTGTTTCAAGCTACACATATAAATTGTAAAGGTAGCTTTATAACTTAAAGCACATTTTGGAAGTACAAGTCATAATACTCGCTACAATGGAGGTAGGTAAGTGACGGAGGTTTATGATGTCATATATTGCACAGTGTTCCGTTGCATTTGCTTGGCGTAACTCAACAGCGCAAGCGATTTAACTATTACAATGTACAATATATTTTATGTTGCCGTTGTGGCGCTGATAGATATTGATCGCGCGTGCGTGCGTTGTGGCGCTGATAGATTTAAAATAAAAAAAAACGGAATAAATTATATAGAAATTTATAATTAAAAAAGTCATAAGAATATGTCAAATGGCTACACAATAGAAAACGGAGCATATTTATACTCGCCTATGCATATATCGTAGTACTTTGACATTATACAGCATTCCCCACTTTCCGCCACATTTTGAGGATATTGCGTGTTGAATGGCGAAACTCCACGTTATAATTTATTCCCCCGAGTGACAATTGAACCTATAACCATCGCGCTTACAGTCAGATCCTTGCATATTGTTTTAAAAATTTTAAAAATATTTTAACTCCCTAGAAAGCTGTGGATGATTTTATAGATCGCTTCTGCTTGTCACTTTAATCAGCATAAGCGTTACAATTTATAGCGTTATACAGTCATCCGCTGTACTGCAACTACTATGATTTCTCATTATGTAAACTCATTATTTAATTAATTAAGGTTGGATTATATACTGTGGCATAAAAGTTCGTAAGGCCATAAACAACATCTTACAGAGATATACAAATGCAGAAATATAATTGCTAAATTTCTTAGTAAGTTACTTTGACGACGAAAACCTTTTTATTTTAAAAATAAATAAGAAGAAGTAAAGATGATATGTTCACTACATAAACAAATTTCAATATTAGTCTCAATATAAGTAAGCTCGTTATAAAAAAAATCTTGTAACTTGTTAAAAGAAAAGAATGCCGTCGTGGCACAATAGTACCGCAAGTTACTATAAACGCAAACGTTGTGGGTTCAATATCCACCAAGAGGATTTAATTATTTAATCATTTCAATTTGCATTTCTTTATTCTGATAATAAGACTTATCACGGTGTTGAGTTCCGTCTCGAAAATTCAGTGGAAAGTGGAAAATGGAATGTCTTAACACTAGGTTCCCTCTGATTGTTGTGGTTTAAATTAATATTATAGTGACATTTAAATAAAGAAAAGAACTGAACTGAACTGTCTATCGTTTATGTTTGGCATAGGTATCAAACGTAGTAACGCAATTCTGTACATTTTCAGTAATATTGGGTGCAAACAAGGTAACCGTATCTTTTATGAAATAGCGCTCACCGTCTCTTATAAAGCTAGGCCAAACACAACACAATACAATAGGAAATGAACAATGGCTCACCTCTCTTGCAAATTTTGTAAGCTACTGCGTTTCTCAATCATTTCTGTTACTATTGAAAACATTCGCTTTAATATTTTTGAGATATGTGTTCTTTTTGTATTTCATTTGTACCCTAAAATTTTGTTTTTCTAAAAAGTTAAATATTTATTTTTAGTGTTAAGGCACTCCATTTTTCACTTTCTGCTAGCTTTTCGAGTCATTGTGTGTTGAGTGGTGGAACTGAATGTCACGGTTAGCCTTGTTACCAGCGCGAGATTTTTTTTTAACAATTCATTCGTCCGACCGGGAATACAACCCATAACCGTTGCGTTTACAGTCACAGTCTTGTGCTACTTCGCCACAATGACGTTTTCCTATTCATGTACACATAATAAACATATCAACTATATGTTTATTGTAAGCTAATAATATAAAAATATTTTTAATTCATTTTATTGTTGTTGCCTACCTTTCCAAGATCGCACAGATTAATAGTCTATAATTTGGACTATTTAGAATGTCCAGCACAATGTAACTATGTAGCTATAGATACGTCTATTTTTATGAATAGGTAAGAATGTTGGAAAATTGTAGAACGGAGATTACACTCTCTCTGTCTCAGGGGTAGGACTAGCGGCCCGCGCGCGGCTTCGCCCACTCGATTTATTTAATGTTATATAAGCGTATTGGGAGAAAATAGGGTATCTACACAGACACTAATATTTTATTTATACGTATAGTGCATAGGTATAGCTAAAGCGTGAAACTTAAAAAAAAACAATAATTCTCTACATTTCGTTTCGTTTTTTTATTTGTTTATTCTTATTATTTATATTCTTCCTTTTTCTTATTTCCATTCCATATCCGATCAAGCAGCATAACTTCTTTTTGTTTAATGTTAAGTTTATCATTTTAAATAAAAAATTGTAATATTTAAATTTCAAACATTTATTTCGTAAAAAGTCATAACTTAATTTCGTTATATATCCTCTCTCGCTGTCACCTAAAAAGCTGCGAAATTTCCGGCAAATTAGTTAGATGCATATATTATATATTCAGCATGAACAACGTGCATATTTAATGAAGCGGACGTTGCGATACGTAATGTAAAAATGCGCATATGGTATTCAATTTTATCTAGCATTCATTTTAAAACTAGCTTTTAGATTTTCTTTTGTAATTTTTAAAAAATTTTTCCTTTGCAAGAGTAGAATGTTATCTGTGGAGACATATTTAGATGTTATATATCGTTTCAAGTTTTTTAATTTTAATTGTTTTGTTCGTGATATTTTTTTTAATATGTTTAATTGTTTACGTATACGTGTATAAAGAAATATGCAGAATGGATAAAGATATATTACTTATGTTTTTCTATCTCAGGTACGGCACCCTAAAAATATAAAACATAACTTTAGACATATTATGAGGTTAGCAAAGAATTGAAAAAAAAAAAAAAAAAAATCAGCTTCACGCTGTATCCCGCACACAGCAGGGTAGGCAGAGGGAACCTAGTGTTAAGACACTCCGTTCCCCACGCAAAGAATTGAATGTTCAGAAATTTGGATAGTCGGCAAAATCTAACAGCTTCACGTTTTATTCGGAAATATTACAGGCAAAGAGAACCTAATCTTCACTTTCCACCTGAATTCAAGATATTACGGTACAAGTGGCGGAACTCAACACCGCACTTACTTTTGTTGTAGCGGCGAAATTAGAACAATTAATTATCCCCAGTGAGGCTCAAACTTAAAACGCCACGATTGATACAAACTCAACAATGCTCTATATATCCAATATAATATCCATTTATCCATAATATAATTTAGAAAGACCCACAACATATCAAAGAACCGATGGCATTTAATTAAATCAATGTAACATTTTTATCCTTCTAAAGCAAAAGGTCGATATTTCATAAATATTTGATCGTAGCACAGAGTTCAATTGTAATACCTAACAATAGCCGTTAGCATACAGCAAGGCCGTTTCTTGTGTCTGACGTGTATTAAATGAATGATTAATAATTCGGTAGGGTTTGATGCTTAGGATCGATAGTTGTGAATATCAAAAATAAAGTAGTTTGTTCATGAAAAAGAGTATTTTTTATTATTTGATTTCTGATTAGATAGTATAACTAAAACTAGGTTACTAAAGTTAGACAGTATATGATATTTAAAAATACTTCTTAGAAAATACAAAAAAAATAAAGTAAGCGGGATTTGAACCCGCGTGTCCCCCGCCCACTCTTGGAAACTATCTAAGCGCTATGACCAACTAAGCCATACGTTCTCATTGGGCTACGTCTAAATTCTTATACGCTTATTACAACTTATTGCTAGTATCTCTTTAGGGAGATTTTTACTAATTTCCGCTACCCAAACATTGCCGCACCTGAGATAGAAAAAGAAATTGATTGAATTATCATTTGGCGTGAAAGAATGAACTATTTATTATATATTTTTTACATTTGATTGTATGATACCTTCTAATGTAATCAACATCAACAACAGCAATCAACAGTTAACTAATAAAGCACTTAAAGTATAAAAATTTTAACGTAGCCGGACTCGAACTCGCGCCTTTTGAAAGACGACTAAGCCATAAGATCAAAATATTTTATACGCATAAATATACATGTAAATATTCTATATTACATATCCTTCAAAGATATGGAACACGAATCCTAAAATAACATTTTAGTTAAACGAACCGTTTAAACATACGGTTTTCAAACATTATTAAACAGCATCGCACTTACAGTGTTTTATCTCTTTCATGTAAATGAGAAACAATCTATGATGAAAAGAGAAAAGGAATGATTAGCAGTTACTTAAATTAAATAGTGTTAAAGACATTAGTCCCACGTAATCTGGATAATGTTTTTCGTGCAATTAATTTTCTTATTTGGTATGTTTAATATATTTTGTTTTCAATATGTTTTTATCAATTTAACTTTTTTTTCTTGACTTCACGTCGTTTTTCGCACAAAACGGAATAGACGGAGGGAACCTAGCGTTTGGACGCTTCCGTTCCCAACTTTCCGCGGAATTCTGGAGGCATTGCGTGTTGAGTGTGTAACTGACTCCCCACTCTACTCTATAAAAAGTATTTAAATAAAATTATCCAAATAATAATTTTAATAATTTAGTATTCAATTCAATTCTTTGCTAACCCCGCAAGGGATAAAGCGTGAAGCTAAGTTAAGTTAAGTTAATAATTTAGTATGGCTCGTGATACGTCTAATATAGTTAGAACCCTTCCGTAGTGATCGTAAATAATCCAAGATCTTTTAGAGATTCAGAAGTAACAATATTAATATGGAATGTACCATGAATTTAATATAAGTACAAATAAAATATATAATGATAAATAACATTTCATAGTCTGTCCGTTTTAATATCCCGTGACATTTCTTAAGTATATCGAGGACGTCTTATCTTCCTTTCTACTATAACTGTGTGGAATCTTTCTTAACGTACTGGTTACGCTTGTTTATATTAAGATTGTATTAGAATGGTGATTAGTGATGTTGATTGATTTGTGAGATCGATATAAGTCGTTGGATCGAACGCACTATCGCAAGGCGGCCGATATGTTAAATAAACACACGGCACACACCCCACAGTCGTGCCTCATTTGTTTTCTACATTAAAACAAGTTGTTGACTCATAGGCGGACACTACTACATACACCAGAGTTCCAGGACATAAAATAGAACCACACACCCGTACGAGACGAGCGGACACTACTACATACACTGGAATTCCAGGACATAAAATAGCACCACACACCTATCCATCATACACTAAGTGTTAATGTTGACGCACCGCAAGGCACCGCGAAACTATCTAAATATAATATATATAAAAATTAAATGCCATAGAAATTCACTTAGCCAAGCATATTAGTACCAGCGACGCCACGCAGCAGTCCTATGTGACCATATTAGTTAATAGTAAAACATAGGGTCAATAAACTCTAACAGTCGTATAAATCGTAAATAATTAATATTTGGCTAATGTCAAATATCTTTCATATTATAATCATATTATAAATGATACTATTATATTTATATTTCCTTTTATAGTAACATGTTAAATATTTGATTTATTTTATTTTTATTTTATGTTAAATATTTAATAATATATATAGAAATTACATTTATAAGTAATTATATAATATTATAATTCACCAAATCTATTTAACTCTCATTCCACAATTCACATACACGCATCTAACAAAGATGGCGGCAGACATTCTGCGTACATTAATATAATTGCAATTTTACATACCTCATAAAAACATAATAATCAGCTTCACGCTGTATCCCGCACACAGCAGGGTAGGCAGAGGGAACCAAGTGTTAAGACGTTCGTTCCCCACTTTCTGCCGAATTCGAAGGCATTGCGTATTGAGTGGCAGAACTCAACGCCGCGCTTAACCTCGACACCAGAGCAAAGAAATGAAAATATAAATTTAAGTAAATATTTCATCTCCTCGAGTGGGGATCGAACCCACGACCAGTCGGTTTTACAGTCACACCTCGTGCCGCTGCGCCACGACTGGCCTCATGCATAAAAACATCTTGTATTTATTTCCATTATTAAATAGATAATATTTTTAAACATTTTTAAAGTGTTATTCCACACTTAGGAAAGAAAAATACTTATTTAGAAAACGTATAAAAATTTGAACGTAACGGGACTCGAACCCGCGCCTCCTGGAAACCGACCAGCGACCCACGCCTCTTGGTCGGTTTCCAGGAGGCGCGGGTTCGAGTCCCGCTACGTTCAAATTTTTATACGTTTTCTAAATAAGTATTATAAATAATATTTATCTCTGGATATTGACGGCATTATATGCATTAATATCACTCTTCTTTGTTTTAATAAGAATCTATTAAATCTTACCGACAAAGTATTCCAAAACAAACAATCGTAAATAGTGAAAGCACTTAAAACTTATCTTAGTCGCTTCGAATACTTATATCATAATTGAAGACACTTTTTAAATATAAAATATAACTAAATATATATTAATTATAAATTAAAACTTCTCTAAGCATTTTTGACATCCATCCTTCCTCAGACGCGTCCGCCATCTCCCCTCTCTTTCTTTCCCTTTCCTTAACTTTGACGTTGACAGTAGTTTATTCAGCCAACATTATATTTTACAATAATTAAAATATTTATTATGTTATTATTTATTTTAAACTATAATACACAATGATTACTTATAGTTATTAAATTATTTTTAATAAATATATTTTATATCTGCGTGTTTTACCTACGGTATAATACGTCACTTTAATATTACTTGTGAACGGAACGCGTAATTAAAGAAATGAACTAAACTATTATTTATATAATAAAATTCTATTTATTGTAAGCTATAAATGAAATAATATTATAAATTATGTTTATAATGTATATTTTTTTTTATTAATTATATTATTTACCTACACATTTTAGTTCTGGTATGGATTGTTATAAGTGGCGGAATTCAACGCCGCGCTTGGCCTCGTAACTATATATTAATTTTTATGGCATTGCGCTTTAAATGGCGGAACTCAATGCTGGGCCTTTGCCTTGGTGCCAGGGCGAAGCAATTGAAATGTGGAGAAGAAGAAAAATAAAGAATGCGGATCGAATCCGCAAGCGACACGTTACAGTCACACATCTTGTATTAATAAAAAAATAAAGTAGTAATAAAAAATATTCCGAATATATTACAACATGTGACGTAAATAAACCATCCAATATTTGTCATATACACGAAACCTATGATGTGTAGTAAATAAAAGGGTTTTTATAACAATTTTCACGGTGAGATGCTTTTCAGTAGGGTATAAAGGATATTGAACGCTCCGCTTGTCCCGCCCTAATCGCTTACACGGTTAATTATGCACGAGTATACATATATCTATGTATAAATTTCTAAGTTACATCATGTAAAGATAGTTTAAGTAAGTTTTTGTGTTTTTTTTTTTAGAAACTATAGATGCGGTGAAAAGTAGCAATCTTTAACAAATAATTATTTCTTCATGAATCTTTAACAAATAATTATTTAAATCATGATAATGAATTAAACTTAAGATGACGTCAACTGAATTTCACAACTATTCTTGTTTTTCTCTTTCTTAGATCCCTTAGATATTGTGGGTTCGATTCCCACTCAGGGGAATGAAATATATAATTACTAGTTGAGTAATGGGACCTCTGAACTAAAGAACATAGGCAAGTATTTAAATTTTCTTGACCAGCATTCTGGCATCTTACAGTATTGATAAATTAATAAAAATGAGAAGATAAAGAGAAAAGTAACTTCATAACCTTTTAAAACAAGATTTAATTTAAAAGGTGAGTTATACTAAAATAAAAAAAATATTTTTAAAAAATTGCAAAACCAATCATCAAACACCGAAATATAACTGAATAAATTTCTTGCGCGATACAAGCTTTTGCAATTTTATAAAATTTTTATTTTCTGAAATGTTAAAATAATATCTGTTTTATACTATATAGTTTTTTTTACTTTAACTTTACGTTCATTATGGGATCAATTAAATTTTATCACTTTTGTAGTTCAAATAGATCATGATTTGTTTGTTTTTTGAATCTTGAACCATCCTTCATAAAAAATGCACCACAAATGTCTATCGCAATCATTTATGTCATTTGAAATTCATTATAGTTTAGGGTAATCTTAGTCAATATGTGGCAACGTGGTCAAACAATAATGTATTATATTATTACTTAGTTTTGTTTGTTTAATAACTCAAATACAAAGCCTATTATTGTAATATCTATTGATATACGAGGTCAGTCGACTGGTTGTGGGTTCGATCCCCACTCGAAGAGATGAAATATTTACTTAAAAGAGACTGAAACTTTTGGGCCAAACTTAAAGAATTGAGATGTGGTCTAAAAAATTACTATTTTTTTTTTAATTTTTAGCAAATAATATAATAAATTAATTGGCAATCTGGAAGTGGAGAAAAATGAAAAAAAATATTTTTAGATCCTTAATCGATTAAAATCAATCATATTTTAAATGAGAGATGTGACAGCTGATTGACAATGACACCTTGTCTAATGATTTTTTGCATTTTTTTTACGTTCGTGTCGATGCGTTTTGAGTGCTTTCCCGTTTGTTTGATATTTTCAAGCTTTGTTTTTCTCGGATTCTGCCTACTTTGTACGACTCTCGCTTCTCCACTGGACCCCGAAATCTTTTGGATTTGGATGAATGAATCGCTGTGTGAATTGTTGGATAGCCAATGGACACTGCAATACCCTAGTCCGACGACCTTTAGACGATGAAAACCACCACCACCTGGTGAGAGGTGTGATATAATCCGACATATAAGCAGGATAACATATTTCTGTTACATTTTAGTTCACAGCTCTCGTAGAGGAAGGGAAGCTATTGCTATGAAATACTGCAATTGTATTGTAGGAAGACAAATAGTAGGCTGCTGTGCTCATGTTATGAGTATTATATGGTACCTTGGTTGGGCTAGGTACCAAAATAATTTAGGAGCTCGAGGAGGCCGTACGCCGATCTCGGCACAAGAGCACCGCCCCGGGCCTGGATGGCATCCCCGGCCGGGCGCTAACTCTGGCCCTGAACACCCTGGGGCCCAGAGTGCGAGGACTATTCACTGCCTGTCTGGCTCAAGCCATAATTCCACAGCGGTGGAAGACAGGCAGGTTAGTCCTCATCAAGAAGGAGGGTCGCCCGGCGGATTCAGCCTCCGCCTACAGGCCCATCGTGCTCTTGAGCGAGATCGCCAAGCTCTTCGAGCGTGTTGTAGCCAGGCGGCTGCAACACCACCTGGAGGGGACAGGTCCGGACCTCTCGGACCAACAGTATGGCTTCCGCAGGGGGCGTTCGACGGTGGATGCCATACTGGAGGTGAAGTCCCACGCGCAGGATGCGGTGGCCCGGGGCGAAGGAGTTTTGGCGGTGTCCTTGGACATCGCCAACGCCTTCAACTCCCTGTCCTGGCCCTGCATTAAAGAGGTACTCATATATCACCGAGTGCCTCCATACCTGCGCCCTGTCATCGGGGCTTACCTGTCCGGGAGGTCGTGATCTTTCCGGCTCCAGGAGGAGGATGGCAGGAGTTTGGGGTGTCGGCTGGTGTTCCACAAGGATCGGTGCTGGGTCCGATCCTCTGAAACATCGGGTACGACTGGGTGCTGCGGGTTGGCACCATGGCTGGGATCAAGGTCCTCTGCTACGTCGATGATACGCTGGTCTTGGCGCAGCAAAGGACCTACCGGGAGGCGGCGGTCCTAGCGACGGCCGGGGTGGCTGAGGTCGTCGGCCGCATTAGGCGACTAGGGCTGGAAGTCCCCCTGAATCAGCACAACGTTACCCTGCTGCGACGCACGCAGAGGGTGATGGCTATCCGGGCCATACAGGGGTATCGGACCATCTCCGGTGAGGTGGCATGCGTGCTGGCTGGAATCATGCCGTGGGAGCTGGACGCGCTTTCTCCGGCGTCGGTATATTGCCGGCGTCGGGGCCAAGCGTCTGGGGATCCGGCTAGCCAGGTTAGTAGACGGCCAGCTTGGGGAAGCTGGCCGTCTACTAACCTGGCCCGAGTAGTCGCGCGCAGGATTGCTCCCACGCCTTACTCCGAGCAGGCCGTCGAGGGTGCCCACACATCCTTGACTCCGCGACGTGCCTTGCAGGCTNTCCAGTAGTCGCGCGCAGGTTCCTCCCGCGCGCTACTCCGAGCAGGCCGTCGAGTCCCCGCGGCTCGCGGCCAGTGGCGGTCGAGGTGGAGCACCGTGAGATTTTAGTTGAGGTTTTAGTGGGTATTCGGACGGCCTCCATCTGCCAGTCCACGAGCTCCACATAACCCGCTCGGGCCGGTATCCGTAACAGGATTTCCTCACGAAAAAAAAAAAGTACCAAAANGATTTCCTCACGAAAAAAAAAAAAGGTACCAAAATAATTTAGTTCCACCTGCACTTCTTAGATGACATTTTAATAATAATAGAAGAAGAATAAAATATTCATTAAAATGTGTTTCATTTATAAATAATAAACATTAATACTTAAACAACTCAGTAATTATGCGATTACATATTTTATAGAAGTTGATTTTCAAGAAATTGTGCTACGAACTTAATCTCACTTTTATCAAATCTCTAATAATTCAGCTCTCTGATTGCCAAAATTTATATAGTTTTCAGGGAGGGAATGATGTACCTAAATCTATTAAATTATACCATTTTCATCTCTTTACATTCTGGGCCCAAAAATGTATAGAATAGTTTGTCTCCTTTATATTTCCATTTTTTCGCTCTGGTGTCGAGGCAAAGCCGGCGATGAGTTCTGCCACTCAACACGCAATGCCTCCAGAATACGGCAGAAAGTGGGGAACGGAGTGTCTTACCACTAGGTTCCCTCGACCTACCCTGCTGTGTGCGGGATACAGCGTGAAGAGATTTTTTATTTATTCTATTGATATAATAAAATTTACTTGTTGTTAGTGTTTGTAATTATAATATGTTTTTTTAATAAATCTGGTTTATAATATTTTAAATTTAAATACTCCCCGAATCTGAACTGAATTATCTATTAAAAGAATGTGACATTATAATCAATTTATTTATACATAATAATTAATGGCCCCTTAACTTTATAGGATATATAATTTTAACATATAAAAGTAATTGACGCGCGTCGTTGTGTACAAAGTGTGACTGTAAACGCGACTGGTTATGGGTTTGATCCCCACACAGCAAAATTAAATATTTATTTAAATTTATATTTTTATTTCTTTGCTCTGGTGTCAAGACAAAGCGCGGCGTTGAGTTTCGCGACTCAACACGCAATGCCTCCAGAATTCCTCTGCCTACCCTGCTGTGTGTGGGATACAGGTGAAGTTGATGATGATGTAAAAAGTTGTTAGTAAAGGTCGTCGTGACGCAGGGGCACAAACTTGCGACGTTGTATTTTTTTATTGTATTCATTTCCTCGTTCTAGTAACGAGGCAAAACGCTGAATTCCGCCACTAGTGCACCGCACAACTACAATATGCAATGCCTCGAGAATTCTGCGGAAAGTGGACAACGGAAAAGGCATAAAGTCAACGGAGTATTTAAACATTAAGTTTCCACCCTACCTACCTTCCTATGTGCGGGATACAGTGTGAAACTAAAATAAAAAAATTGTTTCGTTAAATGTAAGCTAAAAGACAGATATAAACCTGTACTTTTAAAAGAATTTAGGGTGGTCAATATTATAATTAAAACGTAAGACTGCTTGTTTTATTATAACTATATTTAAACAACTACTGGAAAAATAAGTACAGTACAACTTAATTAAATTAAAATACTTAACTAGCATTACCTTTTTTATAACTAATAGAAGCAAGTAGAGATGAACTAGTACAGATTTTACGACCCGCTCCAAAATTTCAAATTTGTTAATTGAAATATCGTTGTAAATAAACACTGCGTTTCAAAAGTCGGTCGCGGGCTTAATTAAGGGGAACTTTTTCAGTTTTTTTTTCACAGGAATCTAATTACGTATTTGCGCCTTGATTAAACGAAGCAACTTATAATAATAAATGAGTGCCTGTGAGATTTACCGCTGTTTGCATGTTTCATCGTTGCTACGACGTGCAAGGGTATTTTTGCACACGCGATGACTGCTGGTTCGATTCTCATTTGGGGGAATAATTGTAAATATTTAATATTTTCCTTTCTTTTGGAATTTATAAAATTAAAATGATGAAATTAACGGTGTAATATTCTTTGGTAAAACAAAGCGCGGTTCAACGTCACACTTGACCAACTTATTTCTCTACGCAATTCATCGAGGCCATCGTGGCGCAGCGACAAAAGCGTGTAACTGTAACGCGATGTTTCTGAGTTCGATTCCCACTCGGGAGAATGAATTATTATTCATTAATATTTCATTCCCCTGAGTGGAATCGAACCCACAAACGTGTATAGAATTATATATATTTCTTTGCTCTTGTAACAAGACAAAAGCCGTGTAATGTCGTGTAACATGTAAAACTTCGAAAATTCTGTGGAAAGTAGGATACGGAGCAACTTAACATTAAGTTCCCTCAGCCTGCCCAGCTATATGCGGGATACTGAGAGAAGCTATAAGAAAGTTTTGATATTTTTATTCACAGTACAATTTTTCAATTGGAATAAATTTGAAGTACAGATAATCTAGCAAAAACTTATTATAATTTTATAAATGTTTTTCATAAAAAAATATTCATCTATATGTAGGAAGAATCTGAGTGGACTCAGCAAACTCTTTTATTAAATACTCATATCATGTAAATGTTTGAGCAATAATTGGCTTGCTACGGTCCTTTGTCGACTAAACTTAACATTTTATTTGAATTCAAAATTCAATTTCATTTAAGGATAATTGGTTTAAATTTCTATCTGAAGATTTCGTCGTACAAGAGTGCCATTAATAAAGTTTTTTTAGAATCACGTGCAGATAAAACCTGCAAACGTAGTGACAAGACACTTCGTTCCTCTTAATATTCATTTGTTCCCAACATTCCGCCGGATTCCGGAGGCATTGCTTGTTGAGTGACGGAATTCAACGCCGCGCTTTGCTTCGCATTTGACACGCCACTTTACTGGAAACACATTACATGAAAATTCATAGTATTCATAGGTACATATTATATTTAGTCACACTACGTAACGCAATTTCACTGTACGTCAAATTAAGCTAATAGAGCAATAGATTGACATTTTGTGTTAAATGAGCTTCAAATACGGTTTTAATATAGTAGTGTAATAATATTCAGGCTTATTGTTCCGGAAAGCTTAACGCTATTTGTAAATTTTATTACAATATTGTGATGAGATCTAAATATACGCATATACACATCTTTTTTGGTATGTACAAAGTACATATACTCGTACATTACAATCTAATCTTCAAAGATTTTTATAAACATTATGAAAAATTGCTACAATATCATTAAAATACGAAGATAAATTAAAAAGGTTCAGGTTCGGGGAAATCGGTTCATGGTCCCAAAACCAGAACCCGTTTCAAGTCTAAATGTCTCCAGTCTTATTATTTTTTCTTTTGCTTATTTACCAGTTTATATGTTTTTATTACTATGTCCAAAAGATTGAAAAGTATGATTCAGATTTCATCAATATAAAATTCCTATTTAAATATAATTTCCAAAAAACACGATTTACCAATACCGATCTAAACTGGATCATCTAGGTATATATATTAGTTCAAAAGAAGATTTTTTTCTCTATGCTAAATTACTCATATTGTTGAAGACGAAACCCTATTGAGTTTGACAAGTCACTAATTTATGAAAGAGTCTAACAAATTTGGAAGTAATTTCTAATCCCGAAAATTAACAAAACAGATAGGTATTTTACTCAAGTATTTATAACATATTTCACAAATCTACAAGATGAAGGACATAAAAACTTTATGGCTGTCGCTTTTACGATTTTAATCTAAGTACAAAATTCTCTATGTGGATTTATTTGAACTTACCTTGCTTCAAATTAATTTTCTAAAGTGTCTTTTACAGCCCCGTAAACTTTGCCAAGAAAATGAGTGAATAATTGTACGGAGGGCGACGCGTGTATATTTCTTGTCGTGGAATAACTTTAAAATTAAATACATTTACTAAGCAAAATTAAAATAATTTGGAACATAATCTTTAGATAACTAAATAATATTCATATATACATACGAGTATATTATTATTTTTTTTTTGTTTAAAAAAAATAATTTAAAATATAATGCTTACAATTACATTACTCAAAGTATTGTCCATCATTAGAGACCACTTTCTCCCATCTCTCTGGTAGCTGAATCCCCCGTCGGAAAAACGACTCATCTTTCGAGGCAATCCAGGAATCAAGCCATTTTTCGGCTTCTTCAAAAGAATGGAAGCGCTGCTCGCTTAAACCGTTTCCAGGTAAGTTTTGACTGGTTTTGCCACATGTGGCCGAGCATTATTATGTAATAAAATCACTTTGTCGTGTCTCTGCTCGTATAGTACTAACGTCTGACATGGATCTTCTTCATGGAGCGCGCCGATAGCGAGCTCTCGTGATAGTTTCATTAGGTTTAAGCAGCTCATGATAAATTACGCCCTGCTGATCCCACCAAATGCAGAGAAGAAGCTTACAACCATGGATATTTGGTTTTGGCGACGATATTGATGCGTGACCCGGCATGCCCCACGATTTTTTTCGCTTTGGATTGTCGTAGTGAATCCACTTTTCATTCCCAGTGACGATACGGTGCAGAAAAGCCGTTGAAGCAACAAAAATTCACACATGAGAAAACGTCTCTCGGCTTCAACTCATACGGTACCCAATGCCCTTGCTTTTGGATCATTCCTAACGCTTTTAAACGTTTTGAAACTGTTGACGCATCTACTTGTAACGTTTTCCCGAGCTCTACTAACGTCTGACATGGATCTTCTTCAAGCAATGCCTCCAATTCTTTGTCTTCAAATTTTGTCGGTGCTCCAGAACGCTCTTTGTCTTCAAGGTCAAAATCATTACTTTTGAAGCGCCTAAACCAGTCTCTGCACGTTGTATTCGACAAAGCATTGTCTCAACGAGAATTCTGTGTGCTTCTGCTGCAGATTTTTTCTGAATAAAGCAGTGCAATAAAATTCCCCGCAAAAACACTTTATTTGGCACAAAAGTACACATTTTCACAAAGGGAAAATAAATATGTAGTTGACACTGTAGTAAACACTATTCTACTATAATTTGAGGTTACATATAGTACTACTTTGGTGATTCGTTACCGCACGAAATTCCATGCAGAGTGCCGCAACGCCATCTTTCAAAAAACAGGGATAACTTATTCAAGGTCCTAATACATAGGTTAGTAGTTGGTAGATATACGTTATGAGAACCACCAAAAATGAAACACAATCGAGATATTATTCGGAATTTCGATTTAATTATAACCCCAAAATGGATAATTTAGCAAAAGAAAATTTAAAAAATATTTATACTGCCAAGGCACTCAACCACCTTACACCATTTCTTATCACTAATCATTAATTCATTGGATATTTTAAGACGAAACCAACAACAGTTGACTGGTATACATCTTAATATAAAATGTTAGAAAGTAATGAGTTTTGACTAACTTTATTAGATATTATAAAAATCTATTATACGATTTGAAACGTTTTGTTTTTATTAGAAAATAAGCTTTAACGAGATTTTTACGGTATATTTTTTAATATAATATAAAAATGAGTATTAAATTGAGTAAGACATAATTTTTTAAGACATATTTAAATAAGAAATTTAATAAATACCCGAATAGCTTACTGTAAAGATTGTTTTGTACTATAAAAAATGA
This sequence comes from Heliconius hermathena, assembly GCA_013403705.1. Lineage (NCBI taxonomy): Eukaryota > Metazoa > Arthropoda > Insecta > Lepidoptera > Nymphalidae > Heliconius > Heliconius hermathena. The sequence continues at coordinate 21,598 of JAAIXJ010000782.1, read as the reverse complement.
TAGCATTAATTTTTGTTATTTTATCTTTGTACTGTTTTCTTTTGTATTTTCGTATTTAAATAAAGAATTTGGCGCAGTGTTTTTTTTTATGGAAAAGACAAGGCAAACGAGCGTTCAGGTCACCTGATGGTAAGTGATCACCGCCGCCCACGACCCCGTGCAACACCAGAGGAGCTACAGGTGCGTTGCCGGCCTTTAGGGTGGGTTGGGCGCCGGAGCCCGGCATTACCTGATGCGAAACGCAGTGGCATAAAGCCACTACTTAACGCCGGTTTTAAATGCCGGGGGTGGTAATGATCCGGTCGAGTCTGCCCATCCGTGTTACTATTGCTGGCGACGTAACTCTACCAAACGTACTTTATTCGTCTCTTACGATACTAGTACCAGGATGATCCTATTCTAGGCCGGGATCACACGGCAGTAGGATGGCGTTTGACTGTGAACACTATGGTTGTAGGTCCAATTGCCACTTTTTCTATATGAATTATGTTCAACTCTTCTGATTTGGTTATATAAAGCATAGCACTGAGTTCCGCCACTCAAAACATAGGTATGTCTTGAATTTAGGCGAGAACGAAATATTTTACTACACTCTTCTACAATTGATTTTAATAAAATTTCCTTTACGCAAACTCAAATTTATTTACATACGACAAATTACAAAATCGCTTACAATATCGTGGGGAAAGTAAAAAGATCAGAATTTAAATGTCTGAGTGGATCCGAGCAATTATATCAATTTAATCAGAAGCTAGCGTTAAATCATTTGTCTCTCTGTCGACATTTGTTATTCAAAATATCGAAATTAAAAGATGGAAATAACATCGAGTTCATTTTATTTGTTTTGCTTATGAATATTTTATTATTTTCTTAGAGTATCAACAATATTTGATCAAAAGGTTTTATTCACTTTGTGAATTTCATGTTTATTTTATAACTGTGAATTAATAATGCTTATTATTTGGAAATCAATAACTTAAAAGTGACAGACAACGACTAAACGTTGACATTTACAAATGTGTTTCTTCATGAATTTATATTTTTTAAATTTTTTTGTATAAAAGTAAATATATGTATTAGATATACTATATGAGTTGTATACTAGATTGTTACTTGACGAAAAACTTACTATTCTTACAATTATTCTATCTAACTAATTATATCCAACTAAAAAAATATACATAACTTTAATATTCCCTAAAAAGTAGGGCTAAGCCGCCCCTAATATTTTTAAATTTGTTAAGATTTTCATAGTCAAAATTTTGTTACTATATATAATATAACTAATAATAGTTATAGTAGAGTATAAACTTAGGGGTGCGAAGTCGGANAAAGTAGGGCTAAGCCGCCCCTAATATTTTTAAATTTGTTAAGATTTTCATAGTCAAAATTTTGTTACTATATATAATATAACTAATAATAGTTATAGTAGAGTATAAACTTAACCTTGTATAAAACAAAAAAATCAACTTAAACAGATCTCATTTAATGAAAAATGATGTACTTGAAAATCACTTAGAAGGAAACGTGAAATATCATTCAATTACTGATAAAATCACATCTAATCGAAAACGTAAATCTAAGAAGATTTCTTAAGCAAAGATCTCAAATAATCGGCTCTTTATACCGATAAAGAGACTACTCACTAATTCAAGTAGGAATAACTTTGTTATTTTTGCAATATTTTATTATTTCTTGTTATTATAAACTTTTTTCATCGTAACAGAATAGGCGGACAAAACCTACTATTAACACTTTCTTTTTTCCATTTTTGCTTCTTTACAAACAGTACACAGTGTGTTGAGTCGCGAGATTATTTTAATTTATATTATTTTTTGTATCATTATACGAAGGGTAATATGTTGAGGCATTCCTCACCATATTAACTCTATAATATTTACATTGTATTTTTTTTTTCAATTTTACTTTGTATCCTGCTTACAGAAAGGTAGGCAAAGGGAACCTAGTGGTCAGACGCTCCGTTACCCACTTCCCACCGTATTCTAGAAGCATTGCGTATTGAGTGGCGGAACTCAACACCGCGTTTTCTATCATTACCAGAGCGAGGAAATGAAAATATTACGCTTACATAGCCTTGTTGTGCCCCATCGATACACAACGACTGGCCTCTATCTATCCTCACTTATCTATACATTATAGTGGTGATAGTAGCGATCATGGTTCTTCCTCGGTCCGATCTCAGTCCGTTAAAAAGATTCTTATATAAGAAACAATGAGAGTATTCATACTAAAGTTCCGGTCCAATCACAGAAATAAGAATATTTCTCATACCGGCGCTGCTGTGTTAATCCTCTCTTAAAAGGCAGCTATTCTATTTCATCTTGTGAGCCCTTCTGCGGTCTGCAGCTTCATTAGGGGCAAGTTAAGCCTAATTACGCTTTTGAATTAAATTAAAGCCTAATGGAATGTATTTACATCGCTAGCTGTATAAAATAACTTAATTGTACTATTTTTTTTATATATACAACTAGTGTATAAAACAACTTAATTGTATTTTTTTTATATATACAGCTAGTGTATAAAACAACTTAATTGTATAATTTTTTTTAATATAATTGTCTGTGTTGTAAAAAAATATAAGCACAAGATATAATTGTTATTCCTATGTGGTTATTTAAATAATCCATTTAAAAAAATATACATATATTCAGAGCAGGCTTAGTCCCGGCGGACCCCTAGTCTATACTATAAAAAAGTTAAGTAAAACTCAAAATGGCATGTCATAATTTTTTTTTATAAAAAAGTATTTTATAAAAAAATATTCATTATATTATTTATTCTATTTTTAACTCTGATTCATTTTTTTAAAATAGAAATACTCAACTAAACTATATTTAGTTCTTTAAAAGATTCTTAACAAGAGTGCTTGTAATGCAACGCTGAACAATTTGACGTAAAAGTCACAATTACACTTATCATGATGGTCTGAATGGGCATAATCTGACAGTCTCTGAACTTCAAGTGGATAGAACTTAGTGGGCCTTTTTAAGGATTTTATGAAAAAAGTATGAAGTACTTGTATAACATTGGCATACAAACGATGGTCCTGGGTTACAATTTATTATGGCAAAATTATGCTTAAATTATTTTATACAAATGAATACTGCAAGTTTGGGAAAAATGTATCTTCTGTATTTAAATGATGTAAAGAAAACTTCTGATGTTATTATTTGGTACTTTATTATTTTGAATTGCCGCAAATATTTATATTCTTGAGTTTGCTGAAGTAGTTTAGGGACTTGTATTCCACGTGGAGGCTTCTGGGGCTCCTTTATCAGCACTTACTTGTCTTCACTGCTCGAGCTCAATATGGTTATTTAAAAACAATCTTACCTAATATCGCCTTTTATACAATTTAGTTACTTAGTTTAAGGCCAGTAGTGCCACAGATACACAAAATGTAAGTGCAACAGGTTTTGAGTTTGATTCCCAGTCGAGAAAATGAATTATTATATATGTTCCTCATTCCTCCAGAATTAGGCGAAAAGTGTGGAACGGAAATGGCTTTATGGGGAGCGGGTTGTCTTGAATACTAGAATCAGAGATTCTCTCTGCTTACTCTTCTATGTATAAATTGGTGAAGCTAAAAAAATTACTTAGACATAATGTACAGTGTTTCCATAGCAAGTTAATAAAGGTACTTTATATTATTATCGTTAAATATAAAGAAAATGCAAAGAAAACACAGAAATACATAGTTGTATAACTTATTTTCTCCTTGTAACGGATAGTATGCGTACAAAAACACTTCATTTGTATTGTAATCTGAGTAAATAAAGCACACCAACTGTCCATTAGCACTACCCTTGTTTTTAGTTTCCACATGGCTGTGCAGTAAAAAGTTGTAGACTGACTGATGACCACCCAAATGATGACAAAAAATTGGATTGTGGAGTTTTAAATTATGATAAAATATAATCTATAATATTATATATATTTATATTTAAATATACAATTATTAGGCCAGTCGTGGCGCAGAGGCACAAGCGTTCCACTGTAAAGACTACAGGTTGTGGCTTCGATTTCCACTCATAAAAATTGATATATAAATATAATACAAATGTAATATTTAATTCTTTCATTTCTTCGCTCTGGTAACAAGGCAACACACAATGCCTCCAGAATTTAGCGGAAAGTGGGAAATGGAAGTGTCAAAACACTAGGTTCGCATGTTCCATTTGCTTATCTGTTAAGTGCAGGATATAGTTTTATGCGATATAAGATAAAAAATATATAAATAAATAAATAAATCAATATATAAAAAATATATAATTATTAATATAAAGTTATGAACAGTTTTTAATGATTTATATAAGCTTACGTATCATTTCAGATACACCTACTCCTTAAATAAAGAAAAAAACACATAATAAAAGAAAAATGCTTGCAATTTAGGCATTTCATTAAATTATAAACAAACGCAAGCAAAACATCTTATATATCACCTACTAAATATTTTCAGAATTTCAACCATTCAAGTCGTTTGACTCAAAAGAGGATTAGACCAAAGGACCCTTTGAGGGGATAGCGTAAGGTATTCACAGAAAAATTTCATAATTCTACTCATTACCATGGATTGTAGCGAGTAGGTACTATGGTTTGTAGTCCCTTGCTATTTGTTATTCAATTATAAGCCTTATTTAATTACCTTAAGATTTAAATTCAAATAAAATAATGTTAAGTTCAGTGACAATTCTTGTAAACGACGCTTTAGATGGGGAGTACGAACGTTCGTTTGGTTGAAAACAGATGTTTACATTATATGCTTTTTGTATTCTAAGTATGAATATACATATAAATATTTAAGCTTTAAAACAAGAGGAGTTTAATTTATAGCGTTGCGTTAAGTAATTTTGTTAGTATACCTATATTATATTACTAGTTTCTATTTGCTAATTTCTATTCTTAACTGATTGATTGATTTCATTTTTTTAGCTGAACATTACACACCAAACCGCACACAACCTGGTAGGCAGACGGAAGTGTAAGGATACTCCGTTCACCAATACGATACTTTTGTTACTTACTGCCGAATTCTTGAGGCGGATATCAACGCCACGCTTCATAATAAACAAAAATATGTATAATGTCACTCTTCGTTAATGTTTTCATTTTAAAGTTTAATCAAAAGAGGACTTAACGTGGACTAAAATTTTCCCTATTTACAAAAAGGTAGTCCTAAGTTTAAAATGTATCTGAATTGTTTTTCAGAATAGTGGAAGGTTGACCATTTTTTTTTCACCTCACGCAAGAGCGTAGGTGGGGAGAAATAAACGTTCAAAAGCCCCGTTTATAATTTTCCTCTTATATCGAGACATTTGGATGGCGGAACTCAACTTTGCGCTTCACTAAAGTGGGGAACATACATTTTTATTTGAAAATATTTGTTGAAATTGCAATATTTTTTTATTCATTTGAATGTTTCAAAATTTTTTTTAAAGTATATCAAGACCAATCCCCTAACAATTCCTGTGCCATTTAATATGTTAATTTAAAAGACAAAGTAATTTTCTCGACAGTACTATGAAGGCATTTTCATTCATCGCTTTGTTAAATGTTCCTTAGTTTAATGCATAATTTGCATGCATCGTCATCCTTCTAGGAAATAAAAAGAATTTTTTATCATATCTGTGTATAATATTTTTTTTAGATTTTGTTTAGCTCGCTTTGTATTCTGCACATAGGTAGGCAGTATAGTAGGGTAGGCAGAGAAATCCTGGGGACCTAGTGTTAATACACACCTTTCCCCATTAGGACACTTCCGTTCTCCACTTTCCGTCGAATTCTTGAGGCATTGTGTGTTGAATACTATACGAACTCAACTCCGCTCTTTTTTTATTTTTTTTTAATTTAAATTTAAAAACTGTTTAAATATAATCATTCCTCTGAGCGAGGATCGAACCCACAATCTGCGTCAAGACGGTCTGAAATTATAAGTTATATAATAATAATAAGTGAAATAATAATTTTATTATAACATATTTTTTTTTCAAAGAAAAACTCTTTGCAAGGCTTAATATACTAAGGGAATGCCCTCAAAAATTCTAACAAAAAGGTATAAGGCCTCGATGACATTGGACATGGCAAGTCACAATGTTTACGAAATTACCGGTGACTGACATCTCTGTTTGTATTGTAAGAAGATTTGCGATCATATTTGATATTATATTATGTGACTTAAAGGATTCGTTGATATTGAATGTTTTCATATAAGATTATATATATACAGAGAGCTTCACGCTTATATTTTGCATATAGGCAAGAGAGAGGGTACTTAGTGTTAAGATTCTTTATTCTCCACTTTTCGCCAGATTTCGAGGTATTGTGTTTGGTAATAGAAAAAAATATGAAACATTTTAAGTTTCACATAATTGTAACACATGAAACCAATTCCTTTTTTATTAACTTCGGAGTTAATAAAAAAGGAATTGGTTTCAACGACGCTAACACAGGAGTGTTATAAGTTTGACGTATGTATATGATATGTATATGAGTGTGTGTATGGGTGTATCTGTATGTTTGGTGTGGCATCGTAACTCCAAAACGAATGAATCGATTTCAATATAGTGAATAACGAAATAATTATATACAATCTATTTCTTCCCCATGGCGAGATTTTACTATTATGAATAAAAATTCAAAAAATATATATAGTAATACAAAATAACTTTTCTAAATAACAAAAGGAGCTTTTAAATTTAAGTTACTTGTAATTATGTATAATCTACACCCCCTCCCCACAATAATCTTTTGATTGCCAAACTTCTTTCTAATGATATTAAGAATTCACAAACCGGAGTGGAAAGTAAATTTACCCATTTTGGCAATTATAAAATAAGTTAGTTTAGAAACGAATTGTAAACAGAGGGCTTAAATCCGCGGCTAGGGGAGATGCGGTCACGAACATCAATAAACCTTTCAAGTAAATGTTTATGCGTGAATGCGTTAGCATTGTCATTTTATAATATTTTTCTTAAGTCTGCTTTTGATTTAATATGTATTGGAGTATATATATATAAATTTATATAATTTACAAAGACTTAAACTTTAAGTATCAAGATGAGTGCCTTGCCAAATAAAGTATAAAACTAATATTTGTATTATATATAATATATAAAGTGATATTATGTAGGTATTTTAGATCATTAAGATTCAAGATCTTGTGGAGAAGGGGAGTGTCTTAACACTTGGTTCCCTTTGCCTACCCTGCAGTGGGATACAGCGTATTTAAAAAAAATAATAACAGATATAAGATATAAAAAATATAATATTTCCTTTTGTAGTAAAATAACTGAAAATGCAATTTATCTATTGATTTCATGCCAAAATTATATCATATAACTATTCAACAACACTACAATGACCTGATATGCTAGCATATCAAATATAGCATAGCACAAAAGTTTCATTATAAAAGCATAACGCCAGTACTGCCCGGAGCATATGAAAGCACATAATGAAGTATTAAGCTTTAAATACCTCGTTAACACCGCAAAATTAAACCATCGCTACATTACGCTGGTAATGGAATCTTTGACTAATTAGTGACGCGTTTGGTCGTGTTATGAAGTAATCTGTTTCGTGTCCCTCGTCTAGATTATAATGAGTTTTCTTTATTTATATTTGGCAGAACTCAACGCCGCAATTATACTTATATTTTTCTGAGGAATTTATATTTGTAGTTCATTTCGTACAAAATGTGTGCACTGGCAAAATTAAGTTTGTCCATATTTATATGTTATACTACGCGTTAATCTACAATCTCGATATTGGTACGAAATTTTCGGTATGCAAGTCCTACTAGCACTTGACCGGTTTCTTTTAATACTATCAATATGATTCTTCACGCTGTATCCCGCACACAGCAGGGTAGGCAGATGGAATCTAGTGTTAAGACACTCCGTTCCCTACTTTCCGCCAAGTTCCGGAGACGTTGCGTGGCGGAACTCAACGCCACTCTTTGTCTCAACACCAGAGCGAAGAAATGAAAATATATATTTCATTTCCTCGAGTGGGGATCGAACTCACAACCAGTCGATTTTACAGTCATATTTTGTGCCCCTGCGCTACGACTGGCCTCAGTAGCAATTTTTATAATATAGAATCATATTGATTCTATATATATTGATTCTATATATTGATACTATCGAAGACACCAAATAATTTTATTTTATTTATTGCCTTAACTTTATTTATTCAAATTAAAAACCCCTACTTTTGAAGGAGTGTCAACAAATTAATATTCCTTCAGTGAAATGTGCGAGGAAAATTTGAGATTCTATTTGAAATTCATTCATACGCATCACCATTTTAACCGTGGGTTTAACCATTGTTGTAAGATCATATATTTTGTTATTATAAAACTAATTAAAGTAATTGAAAATATATAAATTATACGTTTATACAAAAAATGTATATATAGTTGAGTAATGAAATGATTTACATATCTTTTGACTCTTATTTACTTTACTTCTCCTATTTCCGTTTCCGTAGGAATTTCAAGAAATCTTTTTCAGTACTCTGCTACATTCTCTTAACTTCTTGCTTAATAACTAAAGCTTTTTTCGTTATTTGTTGTTCGTCAGTCACTCCGTAACGGAAAAGTGTTTTATATAGAAATATTTAAATATTGTAGTAAATATGTTATATACGTCACCACATCAAGCACAATTTGCAAAAAAGAAATCATTCCATATATTTATTTTAGAAAAGCAATATTCTTTCCAGATAGGATATTGTCCTACTTCTATGACCCTATAATTATTTTAACAAAGCTAAGCTTTTTTTTAATTCGTTTAAAATGTATATATAATATTTTAATATAAAAGTAAACATTTCTTAATTCAAAACAAATAGTAGGGGTAACGAATGGGTGGAAATTAGACGCAGCGTTTGCATTTTCGTGAAGTATACTTAAATGTGTAGGCAAATGTAATTACTGAGACGGGGTAAGATATCATCCCTCGATGAATAAGTCTACAGAATCAATCAAATCAAACTTAATCAAATACCTAACTAAATGTTCGTGTCTAATATTATATCTTTGAATGGTTCAAATTAGTTCGCTTGCAGTAATTTTATGCACAAAAAGTGATAAATTTTTTTTTATACTTATTTTTTAAGAATAAGAGAAGCCCTATAATAATAATCAATACATATATATCTCCAGAATTTTGTGAAATATGAATCTTGCATGTAGCATACTATAAAGCCTAGCCTACACATTTTTTACTAAACATTAAAATGGCTTGTCAACGTTATTTAAAAGTACTTGATTAATCATAATAAAAATAAGACTTGATAAAAAAATCTCGATCGTCCGTGGAAAGATATTTTTCCCGTATAAATATTATTCAACTTAATATTATAAGATCATTATGCTGTATCTGTTGTACGTACGTTGAAATAAACTTTCATTTGTAGCAAAATAGCCTCTCAGACCGTTGTCGGGTTTATTACTGCTACCTAGTTAAACTTTATGTATATTTTATGTTTATGAACTATAAGTTTATAGAGAAATGTGTATATGTGCTTAATAGAGTGGGCGTAATTAGTCATTGTTGAAAGCTACATAATTTCTAAGGTATTTAAAATTTCGTTTATGTTTGAACGTGGCGGTGTACATGCTACAATGCCTCCAGAATTCGGCGGAAAGTGGGGAACGGAAGTGTCTTAATAGCAGCTAAAACAAGTATATTTGTATGAGTTATTTCATTTACTATACGAAGAAATTTCAGCGTTAATTTTAATTTTAATATGAATTGATTTTACAACTGAACCAGTTGCTAGCACATAAAGTATGATAATTAAAATTTTAAAATTTAACCGTAATAATACCGTAATAATCTGCTAAATTTTAATTGATATCTGTGAGTGTGGCTGTTCAAGCTTAATTTTTGATTAAGGAAGCTTTTTTGTTTTAAATTATATATAAAAATTACCAAAGATACTCTTCGAAAGACATTTGCATATTTAAATAGACATCATTAGATATCATTTCCTACACAGATCACGTTCGGACCCCTCATCTCAATGAGGCCAATTAGAGGACTGTGTTTGTTTCATTTGAAGTATAATGAACGTATACATTAAATATGGCATCTTTTATGTTGATATTTCTTAACAAAATGTCGTGGCGTGGACTTCCGCCATGCAACGTCGATTGGTTTAAAAATTGGGCGGGAAGTGGAGAATGGAGTGTTTTTTACTAGACTAATTCCTTTCCTTCCCTGAAAAAAGCGGAATATGGCGTAAAATATAAAAATATTACAAAATTTGTTATAGTAATAGTTATAATAGTAATAATACAAAACTCGATAAACAAATACAACAGTAGATAAACAAATTTGCAAATGTGTGGAAAAGATGGTCGTTGGTTTGATGGAAATGAAATATTCATTTAAAAACCGGTTAAGTGCGAGTCGATCTCGCCCACCGAGGCTTCCGTACCTATTTCAAGATTGTAGGTTAACGGGAAATACAATTTATAAAAGTTTATCAACTTAAGTTTGCCGGCATATGCACGTATTTTGTATGAAATGAACTACAAACATAAGTTATAATAAATAAATATCTATAGTCTTTTCTCGCTGTTTTTTACTTTTCAGAATTTTTCCTTTATTTGTGTTAAAATTTCTCACTTCGTGCCAACTTTTATAACTGTAGTTCCACGAGAAGTACCTTAAAGGGTTTAAGGGCTTAGGATTTTGATTCCGTAGCGAATTTCATACAAAATGTAACAAAATCGGTGCATAAATGCTCGTATCTTTTGATTTCATTGACTTAGAAACTTAATTTTTGCTGTGCTTTAAGGAACCTTAGACCTAAATATTTGGTATTAATTTCAGCTTGAAACTCTACTCTACGCGATCTCGAAATAAATGGTCGTGACAGATAGACGTACGAATGGATAACAAAGTGATCCTATAAGGGTTTCATTATACGTTTATCTATTATAGATGCTGTAAATAGAATATTACAAAAATAACTTTGTTAAAAGTAAAACTATGAATAAAGTTGCTTTAGTAATTATTTTCAACTTACTATTCAAAATTATACCCAGGGTCAATATACTAAGTTTATAGTTATAGTTATAGTATGTTATTTAATGAGAAAAGTTTTGAAATATAAGAATAAGCCGGTGATTTAATTTTTGATTGATATGTATGATATGGTAGAGAAACTTTGTTATCTTGTTAAAACGTGGTGTTTGATACTTTCTCAAAATGTATGACTAATAAAATATCTCTTTATAGCTCCATGGTTATTGTAACTAGGATGGATAATATAGAAGCTTTCGTATTCTATATTTCTATACAAATTCTTATTCATTAAAATATTATTCATACGTTTGGAATTAAAACAAATATACATATAGAAATACTGAATAAAATTGAGAATTATTTACATTTATGGCAAAAAAATTAAATAAATTAAAATTATTTGGAAAATAAAGAAATGAAAAATAAATCTAACATATAATATGACGTCGTCTAAGGCAATGATTTCATTCGTTAAGGAAAACATAACAGTACTATTCAATTACTATTTATCCTTTATATAATTCAGCTTCATTGAGTTTATGGGCGGTGTCACCCTCAAATTAATTATTCGTTATCAAATCTACGAGGCAAACGACTTGTTTATTATTAATTAGTTTACCCTTGATAACGCTTTATGCTTCTGATTAATTGATACTTTGAGAAGATTGAAGAGCTATATGCATTTTTAAGGTTTTTGCACTATATATTGTTTTGGTCATTTTACATATAAATATAAATTAGGATTAGGTTTGCAATCAGCTCTGGCGACTAAAGAAAGTACGGAGTTGGGTTCCTTCACTCTACATAAAACATCTCGAACATTGCCATGAAAGCTGCTGCTTTGTGTGATACAGCGTGAAGTTAGCTACTACGTTTAATATATGGAATTAACTATTAAAAAACGAGTAAGTACTTAAAATATTTTCTAAACAGTAAAAAAAATTCTGCAATCTTTTAATATTAAATTATTTTGCATCGTCATATTTCATTTGGAAATCCACTATATCTAGAAGTTAACCTGATTAAGGATAGGCACTTGAACATAGAATCTAATTATCGAAGCCCTTCTAACCTCTCTAACCTGACCCTGTTAAGGGCTCTTGAACACTAAACGTGTATATTTTATTTACTTCCCTTCGATTAACTCGATTCACCTATACACTATATATTAACAGAATTTCTGAATATATATGTATACCTGTTGTGTTATTGTGTTGAGTACTTATATTTTTTTTATAGTAATGCATTATCTATAGTTTTTATAGTAATGCATTATATATAGTTTTTTTTTTACAAAGAAAGGTTTTTTTTAGCTTTATGCTGTATCCTGCATATAGCAGGGAACCTAGAAACCTAGTGTTATTAAGATACTGTACATTTTCCTATTAGGATACTGTTCCCCACTTTTTGCAGCATTCTGAAGGTAGTTCTTCGAGTAGGAATCGAACGTAGAACCTATCGCATTTACAATTGCACTTTGATGCCCCCCGCTCCACGACTGGCCACATATTTGTTACTTTGTTATTTTGTACATCTTATTCACCATGTTATAATCTGTTTAGCAGCTCTCAAGTCCTCAAAGTTGATGTTTGCAAGATGACGGCATTTATGGATTGCGAGAAATACCAAAATTTTACGCTATATCTATCTTAATCTATATACATTAAGTTCTTTCATTTCGCCGCAAGTATGCGGGGTGGGACGCTGAAATTTGATACATTTTTTTTAGCTTCACGCTATATCCCGCACACAGCAGGGTAGGCAGAGGGAACCTAGCGGTTAAGACACTCCATTCCCCTCTTTCCGCCAATTTCTGGAGGCATTGCGTGTTGAGTGGCGGAACTCAACGCCGCGCTTTCCTCTCGACACCAGAGTGAAGAAATGAAAATATAAATGTAAATAAATATTTCATCTCCTCGAGTTGGGGTCGAACCCACAACCAGTCGATTTGCAGGCACACTTTGTGCCCCTGCGCCACGACCTTTGAATTTGAAAATATATCATTATTTGTAAGAAATCTGTATTTTTAACTGTATAATATGTATTTAGTGAAATTTAACAAAAAAAACGGCATTTTTTAACTGTTCGAACAGTTCGGTTCGGTCATTCCGACCCTCGCCACCGTGCGGCTCGTAGACAAGGTTATTTTGGATCAGTCATATCTCCTACAGCGACAAAGCGCGGCGTTGTGTTATATATTGCTGGAGTTCTTGAAATGTTTTATTATACGAGATTTACAAATGTGGGTCCTTAGGAAAGAAATAAAGTTATTTAATTTTTTTATGATTAAAGAAAAGGATGTTATTATTAAAAAATAAATGTACCGTAATATATTTGGATTGTGTTTTAGTATTTGATTGTGTAATCAAGGACTGTGGGTTTAATGAGGAACGAACTTTTAAGATTATTAATAACGGTGAGGAATCGAGGAAAATACTGAGCTACAAAATAATGTAGAGGGAAGAAAAAAAATTGTATAAATAATTCTGTTCTCCTGTGGATGGATATTAACACAAACAATATCTTTTGAGAGGGTGCTGTGGGGCAGGGTGAAGCATGCGAAGGTGTGGGTTCGATTCCCACTCAGAGAATGATATATCTTATATTTTAATTTTCTCGGTTTGGTAATAAGCCAAAGCGCGGCGTTGAGTTCTGCCACTCAATACATTATGCCTAAAGCGAGGTATCCTAATAGGGAACGGAGTGTCTTGACACTTGGTTTCCAGGTTCCCTCTGGCTGTATATGGCCTTGCTATATTATGGACCAAAACATGACACTAAAAAACTTTTTTAATGCCACACATCGGCTAATTCTTGAGGCATTACGAGTTGAGTTCCACCACTTAACACGCAATGCCTGAAGAAATCCGCGGAAAATGGAGAAGAGAAGTGTCTTTTTATCAGAGGCCCTTAACACTACTTATTATAAAGTTTTCCTCTGCCTACCCTGCTATGTGCGGGATACCGTATGAAGCCAATATCTCAAATTCGCTACAGCGCAACAGAAGAAAGAAGCACTAACAACAAAATATACCTAATAAACTATACACACATACATATTATGTTACTCGCTCGCTCTATTAGACACTATGTTATTTAATAAAAAAAATTGTAAAGTCTTCACACAGTTAAATATGAATGCAGTGAAAAGGCTGGCACTACCACCTCATTAATTAGAGGATTCTTAGCTCCGAAGTAGGTCGCGGGCCATCGTAGTGTACTCGGGAAATAGTTTTTTCCTTTTTTTTTTATTAAATGAGAGTTTGCAAAATTGCAACTTTTTGTGAGTTGATGCTGAATAAGTGCGCGCTTTGAAACTCAAGCTGCGAGAAATGTATGCGTTTTTAATTTTTTGGGCTTGTGGTTTAATTTGGAATTTTTGTTAAGTATTTTTGCGGAATGTTTTGTAAGTTACAAAATTTAAGCCGCTGCTATCTACTTAGCGGTAGCAACTATGAAGTATCAACTAACTAGTTAGCAGTGTTGAGTACGTTGTACTGTCTCTTTCAAGCATCCGCTGAACTTTGTAAATAGTATTTAGTCATAAATCATTCTTTTCTTTCTATTTAAGAAGATAAAAGAGATCGAAGATCGAAGAGAGAGAAGAGAATTATAAAAGAGATCGGGTCGGATACTGTAAAATACTGATAAAAGCAATTTCAGATTTATTTTTTATTTGTAAATAAATGACTAATAGTAGTGTTAACTTGTTATATTTGCCGATAAAAATAAATATCTCTATTATCTTGCTACAGTAAAAAATTAATTTGATTTGAAAATGGTAGCACTGTACATTATGCTTAAATAATGAAATTGTATAAAAGGCGGTATTTCATTATACATAGAGAACTCGAGTAATGAAGGCGAGTGTTAATGCATTATATAAGAGGCCCCTGTTATCACAGGCATTGCTTTGAGCTCAAGGATATTAGTAATTTCATACTGTATCCCGCACATAATAGAATAGGTAGAGCTAATCTGGAGGATTATGTTTTGAGTGGCGGAACTCAACGCCGCACTTTGTTTCTACACATAAGCAAATTTTAATAAAATATAAAATATTTAATTTCCTGGAGTGGGAATCGAACCCACAACCTGTCACGTTTACTGTCACAGGCTCCTCCTGCGCCACGACTAACGTCCAATTTACTGCAAGTATATGCAGAAAATTCACAAATTCACAATAATAAAGTACGTACCACTACAGTGGTTTTCTTAACATCATTTAAATACAGAAGATAAACATTGGTAATACTATAGATGTAGATATCTAACAATTTTATTTCCATATAAACAACCGACGTATATAACCAAGTATCAGAGCAATCATTAGTAGCAACGACGGAGGTGTGCGACAGATGGACGAACTAATCAACGGTGGATATTGTGGGCGTATGCCTAGAAGGAGATTTATTCGTTATATTAAACCTAAAATTTTACTATATTATATACATTAAAGAGAAATAAGTTAGGGAAATTTTACGAAAATTTTGATTTTTTTCTTTTGGTTAATTTAAGCATTATAAACCGCCCGCGTTTACAATCCGAGTGGGAATGAAATCCACTTAAAGTCTCCATATTTAGGCAAGACAATTTTTTTATTAGGAAACATAAAAAAATAACGTAGCACGATTAGAACCAGTGGCACTTCAACATCATCTCAGCGCGCTGACTACCAAGCCAAACGTTCTAATCGATCTATGTTACAACATATTACAACTATTACAACTTATTACAACTTATATACTTATACACTTATATACTTATATACTTATACTTACATATTACAACTTATTTATGTGGTTTTATATACATCTTTTAATATAATGTACTCTACAAAGCATATTACATGCATTGTTCTTATAAAGAACTTTAAAGCATATTTTATAAGGAACTTTTTGACTTTTTGTTTTAAGATATATGCTACGTTCCTCATATCAAAATACCTTCATATTTCCAATACTTGAGAAACTCCGCTTACTTTGTGATTGATATGTTTGTGCATAAGTTTTGTTATTCATTTGTTATTTTAGACGATGCATAGGGGTTCACCTATGCGCTTCATTTTATGGAAATTTTCATTGTTTTACTTTAATTCAAATATATATAATTTTTTTTAACATGGCCATAGAGGCTAGATATGAAAAGATTCATGACATTGAACGACGCAAGAGGTATGTAGAGATTGTAGTGTATAGCGCTCCGTTCTGTAGCGCTTTAGCGCATCTTGACGTTGCATGTCTGTTCCAGTTCGGATCAATTGTAATTTTTCTATAAAAGTAGTAACAAAACATAATTAATTGATAGTATTAAGATTCAATGTTAACTTAATTATTTTAAAAAATGGCCAAATGTGAGTCGTGTACCGAGGATTTTGTACCAATTTCATGACTATGTCAACGGAAACTACAATTTATAAAAATTACGAATTAAAGTTTGCGGACGTATGTATGCGCTTATATTGTATGAAAGAAGCTACAAATATAAGTTTGTATTATAATATTTTTTATGTTTTTAATTTTCATGATTTCTCATTTCTTGCCAAATTTCATGATTGTAGGTTCACGGGTAGTACCCTATAGTTTTTGATTACACGGTGTGTCCGTGTCTTTTGATTGCATTGAATTAGTTGCTTGATCTATTTTTTGTTGCAAGGAACCTTATACTCAAGTCTACGTATATTTTACATTAATTTAAATTTTGTACATACACATAATACTCTTGGCAGACTGAAAAACTGACAACAAAGTGATCCTAAAGCTTTCATTTTTTCCTCTTGAGTTACGGACTATCTTGTTATAGTAAAAATTTAATTTGATTTGAATAATGGCAGCACTGTACATTGTGCTTAAATAATTAAATTGTATAATATAAAATTATATTTCATTATACATAGAAAACTCGAGTAATGAAGGCGAGTGTTAATGCATTATATAAGAGGCATTGCTTTGAGCTCAAGGATTTTAGTAATTTCACACTGTATATAATACTCTTGACAGACTGAAAAACGGACAACAAAGTGATCCTAAAGCTTTCATTTTTTCCTCTTGAGTTACGGAACTCCAAAAACTACCATATCATACCAACGTTCAAATTAAAATACAATTTAAAATCTCCATTTTGGACATAAAAGCTGGCCATTTTACATGCTGTAAAAAGTCATGAAATATGAAAATAAACTAAATCACGTACTTTTCGGGACGTCGCGGTGAAACGGAGCGCGTCTGTCGCTCTGAACAATAACGAACTTTTCATTAGTCGCATTTAACAAATGGCTTAAATCTGAATAAGAGTTCTCGTGAATTTCCAGCATGTTTGGACTGACGCGAGAACGTTTTTTTTATTTTGCGAAAAAAATATATGCATTTTTAATTGAGCATTGTATACTGTATGACTGTAAACGCTACAGGTTGTGGGTTCGAATCCTGCTCGAGGAAATTAAATATTTAATATCAAAAAGCGTGGCGTTGAGTTCCACCATTCAACACGCATTGTTTCTAAACTTCAGCGAAAAGTGGGCAGCGAAGTGTCTTAACACAAGGTTCCATCTGCCTAACACCTCTGCTACATGTGGGATACAACGTGAAGCTAAAAAATGTTGTGTTCTTAATCCTTTGGTATCTTATCGGATATAATTCATTAAATATTAACTAACACTTCTTGCTATAAGTACAGTTTCATAAAATCTCCATTACAAAGAGAAATATGTAATGGAGATTTTATTAAACTTTTATACTGACCACTTCAGAACAATGGAATAAAGACAGCATCATGCCTTACAACAATATTAATAAAAGGAGAGATGTTTGCCATGACATCAGTATTAACTGTTCTCTATCTCTAGAGATAATAAGAGGCTATTATCTATTTTAAGACTATTAGCGGCGTTGAGTTCTGCCACTCAACACGCTATGCCTCCAGAATTCGGCAGAAAGTGGAAAACGGAGTGTCTTAACACTAGGTTCTCTCTGCCTACCCTGCTGTGTGCTGGATATAGCGTGAAGCTGATTGATTATTAAGACTATAATTTTTTTTAATAACCGCTATACAAATTACTGTATAACAATATAAATGATATGATGAGTTTTTATACACAACAATATTTTACCGTAGCGCAGTGGGCTATTCGTTTGCGCTAGGTTTATAATACATTGTTAATGTAAATGCGATGATTACGGGTTCGATTTCCACTTGAAAAAATTAATTATAGTCATTCCTCCGTTGACAATACTAAGGAAAGATTAAAGAACAATATATTTAGATTAGACCTGCAAAATAAAACAAGTAATACTAACTAAAATTTGAACAGAAGGCTCTTGCTATATATCAGCAATTTACAAAGGACGATTTTACAAGTGCTTTTATTGCCGTCGAACGTACGTATTAAAATTGCTGTTCTAACGTATTTTTTTAATATCTATCGTATTTTATCACAGGTGCTGCTGACGGCGCGGATAAAATGCATTGAGGTAAATTGTGTTTTTGTGAGTTTAGAAATACAATATTTTTTATGTATTTTTTTATGTTTTGTCATTTAAAAATATGTTGCAGTATTTTTTTTACATAGTTGTGTGTAGTATTGTACATTTTTATATAATTTCGGATTTAGTAAGATTTTTCCGGTGTTGAGTTCCGCCCTTAATTACGAAAAATAGGCTGTAAGTCAGGAAATCTTCACAATTGGTTCTCTCTGGATATCCTGATATATGGGTGACATTATGAAGCTATTAGTTTTAATAAGTAAGGTATAGTGGCATGTAGCAGCTTTAGTAGTAAGGTCCAGTGGCATGTAGTATATAATTTGTATTTTTTCCCATTAAGACTTTTCCATTCTTCACTTTCCGACGAAATCTGGAGGCATGGAATATTGAGTGTCCGAAATTAATACCACACTTTTACCAGAGCTAGGAAATTTAAACATGAAATATTTCATTTTCTCGAGCGGGAATAGAACCCACACCCTGTCACGTTCACTACACTTATGCCCTTGCGCCTCCACTGGCCTTTTAATATTGTCAATATCCATTATTTCTGTCACTTTTTTTTTATAAAAAAATACAATTATCACATTAACACAAAACATCAAAAGAGAAATTCAAGTAAGCTCCGTTGTTACACAAAAGGAGCGGACAAGTTTTTGTTGGTTCACGCAAGCAAATTAGCCGGCGCTGTCGTCATAATAAATGACAGCTCGACTATACCTTATCCACAACAAAAGAAGGAGATTCAACAATTCTTACTTTAAATGAGTGGTTGAATTTTTTATCAACTCATTTCGTTTAAAAGAAACTGCGGATTGGAATAAGAAAAAATAAGCACATCTCATTAGAGTGCCGTTAGTGGGGGAGTGGTTTTAAAGCGCTTTTTTCGATGTGAACTTTTTCTATGGAGACTATAGTTTGTTGAATGGTGCTTGGGATTACTATTTTTTGAATTGTATATTTGAATATTCTGTCAGTTATGGTAATGGTAAGCTTTATCAGCTTCAGGGTAAGCAGAGGAAACCCAGTATTAAGACACTCCGTTCACCATTTTACGCCGAATTTCGGAGGCATTGCGTGTTGAATAGCGGAACTCAACACCGTGCTTTGCTTCGACACCAGAGCGAAGGAATGAAAGTATTTGATATTTTATTTCTTGAGTGAGCGGGAATTAAACCCACATCCTGTCGCATTTACAGATACACTTTGTTGTTTTCTTTGAAAATTTCAAGCGAAGTTATGTTTTTAATTTTTTTTGCAAATATTTCCAAATATTTATTAGTTTTGGCTCAGCTATTTTTTGTCTTAGATATATCTAAACCTCCTGGGAAGACTTTTACAGTTGAAGTAGAATTATTTTATTATAATAAAAAATCATCTAATTATATCCAAATTCAAATTATTTTATTCAAAATAAGAAAGAAATAAAATAAGTAAATAAGAAGTCACATAACTTTCTACCGGTTAACTAAAGTTTTTACTTCAGACCAATGAATAACCGACGCAAGAAACTCAGCGGGATTTTTTTTAATCATTCTAAACCTAGCAACAGATTGCCTTCAAGCTTAATCTTTTGATTCATTTAAATTTAATACAGGAATATACCTATCTTTAAGCATTAAAAAGCCACATTCATTTTTATGACACTAATATTTTAAGCTACTTACAAAATTTTAGAACAAGAATTTTTGGAAGGAAATGAAGAGGCGGTCCCCTCCTTAATCCACCTGCCGTTTCTTTGATGTAGAAACAAATATAACGTACGGACGGGCAAACAATTAGCGTTTTATATATACATACATGTGTATGTAGGTATGTGTGTATGTTTGTTAAGGAAGTTGGGGTTGAGCGGACCAAATAATAAAGAAACCTCCAATGAATATTATATTCGTAGACATTGTTATATGAACTTATTTTTATATTTTAAGCCTTTTTAAGTAATTTCTTTAGTGTTACTTATTTCGTGGTTAGTGGTATAGAAAATTATTTTAAGAAACAAAATTTAACTTTTGATATATTTTTTTAAATTATATCATTGATTTCGATATTTACGCATTTCGTTGTTACGAGATTATGGATATTTTTATATGTGATTTTGGGCATTGTTATTTAGAATGTTAAGTCCTGTAATATACAAAATATCAAAAGTCACAAGAACATTCGGTTCAAAATAAAATGCTGAACTATTTATTTTGTATACGAAAATACATATTTCGTAATTACTTCTGTAATTGTATAGACTATTATACTGTAGCACTGTTGCTATAATATTATATTCAATAAAAATACAATAATTAAAATATATAAATTAAATCAGCTTCACGCTGTATNTGTTGAGTGGCAGAACTCAACGCCGCGCTTATCTTCGACACCAGAGCGAAGAAATGGAAATATAAATTTAAGTAAATATTTCATCTCCTCGAGTGGGGATCGAACCCACAACCGGTTGGTTTTACAGTCACACTTCGTGCTGCTGCCCCACGACTGGCCTCTTACTACTACTAATCAAAATAAAATTTATTTTTTTAATAAAATATAAAAAAAAGCTTCATTAAAAGAGAATAAACAAGATTTTTCCTCAATTCTTCTTCATGACAATTTGTATTGAGCAACAAAACCGCAGATCATTTTACACTGGCCTCTCATATCTGCTTAAGGCAGCTTAGTGGCAAGTACAAGGGGCGCGCCGATATCCAAAGATAAAGGTTCTATTGTTTGCGTTAAATTGTGCACATTCGTGCCACTTTATGTATCATAAAGTGAGATAGAACAGGATATTATATGTTATATTAATGTAATAGAAGCGTCGTCGCACTATGGGCAATCGAGGTCTGTATCAGATCAAAAATCGATACCTTTTTTATTTGTTAAGATAAACAATTGAATTTTTGCCTAAGTATAAAGTATAAAATAGCGCTTAAGATAACTTTCAGATATTATACTTTTATTGGAGTATATATATATATATATATATTAAAAAAATAATGAAAAAAAGATTATTTAATTTCCTTAGCCCACACTACTTATAGTAGTAATAAAAATGTATTATTAAAT
>JAAIXJ010000997.1:49784-63436 GCA_013403705.1 Heliconius hermathena | reverse complement strand
TATATATATATATGTTTATGTTTATTCAGTATATTGTCCTGTAAAAATAAAGTAATAATAAAAATATACTTTGTTAATGGAAGGTTAAATGATACCTCAGGAACGAAATTAAAAGTAAATTTAAATAAAAAACAAAATATCAATAAAAAATATTTTGATTAAAAATGTAAAGCCAAAACATATTATTATATCGATATTATCGATTCTTGCACAAAATATTTAAGTCACGTCGAGTGAACGAACAATGTACATCCATGCAATTTATAAATTTAAAGATCAATAGCAAATAACAAATAACTCATATGAGGAGAATATACCGGAATATCTCTATATATAATAAGACAGTATAAATATTTTGTCTGTACATTAAGTAATTCTGACTGAAATGGATAGAGGGACATTTAAAAAAAATAATAGAAAGTAAAAAGATTTTTTTTGAATTTCTTGTCTGTCTGTCTGTCTGTCGATATTTATGTCCACGTTTTTCTCTGAAAGTACTGAACCGATTTACTTAAATTTTCACTAATTGCTTTGTTTTAACTCAACTTAACTACTAAAGTTTGGTTTATCAAAATCGGTTCGTTAAAAAAAAGTTATCGTCATTTGAGTGAACTCAAGGCATTACTTTGCCTGCGAATGTTATATAGCAATCGCGCTGGTAAGATTCCTCGCTAAAGAGTGACATTCGAAACATCTTGATTATATGACTGTTGATAAAAATATATATTTTTGAAGCACTATTATACAATACTTTATACAATAAAGTAAACAAAATTGAATTGTTAGTGGAGATTACCTTCATAAATCATAACAGTAAAGTTTAAATCGTAATTAGTTCAACACAGAGATAAAGAACGATTTGATCTTCAAAGAGATATCAAGGAAATACATAGATTTTTTGGTTCATTCGTTCGTTTGAAATAAATTGTAAACATTACAGTTATTTTACAAAGAATATTATGAATAATTAATTATTAAACATTTAAGGCTGTTTCTGAAAAAGTAAATTAAATTATTAAGTGACATCAGCACATTTAACAGAGCTTTAAAAAACATAACATAGGTAAAAAGAACGTAAATTTACAAAAATATATACTTTTTTTTTTAGCTTCACGCTGTATCCCGCACACGGCAGGGTAGGCAGAGGAAACCTAGTGTTAAGACACTCCGTTCCCCACTTTCTGCCGAACTTTGGAGGCATTGCGTGTTGAGTGGCAGAACTCAACGCCGCGCTTTGCCTCGACACCAGAGCGAAGAAATGGAAATATAAATTTAAGTAAATATTTCATCTCCTCGAGTGGGGATCGAACCCACAACCAGTCGGTTTACAGTCACACTTTGTGCCACTGCGACACGACTGACCTGAATATATATAATAAATCCAAAACGATGTGTCGAACTTATTAACAGTAAGTCAAAAATAAAGATATAAACGTACTATACGTGACTTGAATGAAACTTAACAAGTCAACGCATTCACTAATTAGTATAATATGTAGTTTAGTAAGTGAAAAATAGGAGAAAAAATCTCACTAGGAAAAAACAACAATACAAAAATACTTTTTAAAATAAAAATAAACTACGTATAACTTTTTTCTTGTAAGAAATGTTGTTGTACTATGTTTAAATGCAACCGTTTATGTTTGAATGACCTTGTACACTTCACGGTAACGATAATCCACGAGCCCTTTACTATTTACCAGTCCAACTAAGGACAAAAACCCGAAAAAGGCCTAACAACTGTTCACACTCATTCCTAAGTAAGTTAAGCCGAAAGGGTTAAACTTGACCACTTGAGCTAACAAGAAATCGTTATTTCCTTAAATCTTACGTAAAAATAAATGAAAAGTTCAAAGAAAAATCATTAAAATCATCTTTAAAAATGGTAGAGTATTTACAGACTTTAAGAAGTATGTTGATGCTATCAAGGCGCAGATGCACAAGTGTGTGATGGTGACGCGACGGGTGTGTGTTCGATTCCCACTCGATCGGATGAATTATTATTTATTAATATTTTCATTTCTTGGTTCTGGCACCAAGGCATAAAGCCCGGCGTTGTAGTTCGCCACTCAACATATAATGCCTCGTATTTTATACATACAATTATACAAAATAGGTCATAATTCAGTATTAATGGATATAAATATTTACATATTAACTAACGATATTTGATTCAGCAATTCTTTTTTTACCGTTACATTAATGTAATAGTGTGTGAGATAGTTGAAGAACAGTAAGGTAGTTAGTTCATTTAGTCAAATAGTCTGTGGTGGGTGTCGACACTAAATGCTATACTTAAAAGAGCGTACTTCAAGTGGTCAAGTTTAACCCTTTCGGCTTAACTTACTTACGACGAAACGATAATATTTTAATTTAAAATAAACTTAAGTACGAATCGAAAATATATCCTTTTTGTCCACTTTTTATCTTTATTACTGTGACGTGGATTAAACTTGATTGTAGACTTAAAATAATCCAATCTCGCTATTGCGGTATCCCACAAATACTGGGATGCCGCGGGATTCAAAATTCCCAGTCTCGTAATACCGAGATTGAATTTTAGTTGCGGAATTAGAAGCCCTACATAGAATATAAAATAAATTATTAGAGTTAAACCATAAAAAATAATGATAGACATCTTTACAAGTCACCTATTCCGCTTGAACCCTATTGGGACGAACCAGAACAAACTACCGCAACGACTCCATTCAACAGTCTCCGCGGTACTGTATCGATCGTCTGCGGTATTGTAACATGTAACCTGTTGCTTCACTAGAGATGTTATTTCAGTTTAGTACTTTTTGTTTTGTTTTATTTTTCATTTTGTTGGATGTGAAAAAAACATGAAAGATTTTAATAATTAAAATTTTATTGAATTATATTTTTGATATATATCAGATAATGTAATGTGTACTTGATAGACTATTCACAATACATTGTGAGTTTTGTTGTATTATTATTCTTTAACTTACTTCTCGCATTTACTGGTGTAGGCACAGAGTACATAATATAACATCTATATAACTGCGTTTTTCATTAACTAATAAAGAAACTTACGGTATTGCGTCCAACTGATCCGGTGCTAAGTGTTTGTGACATAAAATGTGATATGTTAATAATATTATACTGGGAATGAATTACTCAATATTTTTTTTCATCGTCCTGATAACAAGGCAAAGTACGGGGTTGAGTTCCGACGCTAAACTACCGTAAGTACTTCGAAAATTCGGCGGTGCGTGGGGAATGGAGTATTTTAAGACTAGGTGCACTCTCTTTTTGCGGGAAACAGCATGAAGCTGAAAAAAAAAACAAAACTGTTATATACAACACCTAAAAATGAGTTCAGGAATCGAATACCTTTCTCTAGTAAAAAGTGTTCTTCTATTAACAAAAGTTTCATTTTATTTTTATTGTAAGTAACTCAATACCATTTCCAATATATTCACTGTTCAATCGGCCCCGTAGTCTTCCTCATCATCATCTCATCCTCAATTATTCAGACAGTTATTTTACCACTTATTTGTGAGTTCAAACGGGTAAATAGTGATGATCTTATATTTGTTTTGTGTCTTCTATCTATTCTTATGTTATACCATTACTAGTTTGTATAGTTTGTGTTCATATTATTATCGTAAATTCGTATTATGGTAATATATTTTATATAGGCCTTTTCTAGGTTATTTAGTATGTTTATAAGTAGATCAATGTTTACTCTATATTTGTATACTCGTAATGTGTTTTTTTTCTTTGCCGTTGCCTACAAACAACCACCGATTGACACAATTCCTTTGATTTTATTATCTTTTTCTACCTTATTTTAATAAGGTACAGTAATATATCTCATACATTCGAATAGCACATAAACTAAAATTTATGTAAAAAAATTGTACAATTTGGCTATAATATAACAACAAGTTTAAGCGGGCGAAGTCGCGAGTCGCTAGTTAACATATAATTTTCAACTTCACAATGTCATACAGTATTTTAAAATCAATGCGTACATAATTACGTGAGTTATTGCGTCGATATATCGAATACGAAATTCCATTTTCGTCGAAAACTAATTAACATGTTTCTCGTGAAGTGTTCAAACCTATATACGAGTATATAAGATAATATGATCACAGTTGGGGCTTTTGAGTAATTCGTTTACTTTGCCTTTATAATATCTTTGGTAGGTAACTTTCTAAGTATTATTTGATAAGTACAAGAAATCGTTAGGTAGTCAATATTCTCTATACAAATTGTTGGTGTTGAATATTCGAATTCGGAATGTGGATATGAATATTTTACAGTACCTACCTAAACGCGGCTTTGTCCGCTTAAACTTATTGGTATATTATAGCCAAATTATATATAACCCTACTGTATTGTAGCATATTTGTCAATCTGATTTAAAAGGTATTATATATTACTATAAAGTTTCATCTAAATCCGTTCACTAGTTTTTGCATGAATGTAGAACAAACATCCATCCTCACAAACTTTCACATTTATGTAGTAAGATAAGATAAGATTCAACACTAATGCTATTGATATCAAAATATTCTGTACATTAATATAAAACATAATTTTTGGTTACGTTATTAACATAAGATAAGATATCAATTAACAAAAAAATATATATTTCCAATTTAAAACAAACCTTTATCAAGTCTAGACTAAAACTTTTAGCAGGTTTGATGATGACATACCAAATTGAATATTTATGTTCGTCTAAAATAAATATTTTCTGATTCTATATTCGTATCGCATGAATTTTAAAATTACTCCGCGAGATCGAACATATCAATAACAACCTTTTTGCTTGTCCGTATACTACTTTTTGAAAGAGATGAAGAAAGGACGGAATGCAAGATCAGTATAAATGGTAAGATATTAGAACAAGTGAATGAAGTGGTATACTTGGGAAGTATGTTCAGTAGAGATGGAAGATGCGAGATGGATGTGGAAAGGCGTATTGCTGGCGGTAACAAGGTTAACGGAGCCTTAGTTGCATTGATGAGACGGCGAAACGTCAGCACAGCTGCGCGTTTGGCCGTACACAATGCAATTTTGGTACCGACTCTGTTATACGGCAGCGAAACATGGGTATTACAGAAGAACAATGAAAGAAAGATGAATGCTGTGGAGATGCGATCTCTTCGTAGGATATGCGAAGTCAGCTTAGCTGATCGAACCCGCAATGAAGAGGTACATAGAATGGCAGGTACTAGCGAGGATGTCAGGAGGATGTGTAGGTGAGAATGAAGAAGAACGTGCTCAGCTGGTTTGGGCACGTCGAACGAATGAATGATGAAAGAATGGCAAAAAAGATTTATGATGGAAAAGTGAGCGGTAAGAGAGGTAGGGCGAGACCTCGGTTGACATTCGAAAACACAATATCAAAGATACTGGAGGAAGGTCATGTAAAAAGCATGAGGACCCCCCGGAGGGCGTGTATGAAGAGGTTGATGACAGTGGACGAGGCGAAAGAGGTATGTAGAGACCGTAGCGTTTAGCGCTCCGTTCTCTCTGACTACCCCGCTAGGGATAAAGCGTGAAGTTAGTATAGTATAGTATACTACTTACTCTATAAAATTACAAAAATAGTTTGTGTTCCCTAAACGAATATTACGGATTTAATAAATGGAATAGACATACAAAAAAATCTACTCTCATTTTATTAAAGCTATCCGATTTACAATCAATACTGGGAGTAGTCGGTGAAAGCTCATACTCCTACGTATTATTTATTTATTAAAATGTCGTGTTTTTTTTTTAATACAAATCTTATTTTTTTAAACAACAATAAAGCAGATAATCGTATTTGGTGATTGCGAGTTTATATTCGTGAGGCTCGTTGATATTAACTATAAAATAATTATAGTCAATATCAACGAGAGTATAAAATAATCTTTAGCGTCTGACCCCGAACGCGATAGTTATATATTTTAATTTTCCAACTTTGTTGGAAAATTAAAATATATAACTATCGCGTTAGACCAATTGTGGCATTGAGTTCTACCGCTTAACATAAAGTGTCACTTATTTGGGTGGAAAGTGGAGAAATGGGGTGGATCGATATTAAACTTTCTCTTTCTGGCCTATTTTAGACGCTGAGAAAAGTTATTTATGCAAACCGCTCGTGCACAAGGGATATATGCCTTACGGACAACCGATACTGTTGGACTCACTAACGTCTGATCACAACACTAGAATACAGCAGAAATGTCTACAACACAAAAGAGTACTAGAACGTGTTAGTTTTTGAGCAGTGGCGCGTGTGTTGGGTACTAAATTACTAGCGATCATCATCATCATATTTAGTGGCTTTTATAAAGTAACTTCATTGTGTCTAAAATGTTTCTTAAAATTAACAAAATGAATAAAAAAAAATATTTACATTTCTTTCTCCAATTAACTTATTATTCAGGTAGAGGAAACCTAGTGCTAAAAACTCCGTTCCGCATTAATGCAATCCGTATTAAGTGGCGGAAATTAACGCCGCGCTTTGAACTCTTATCATAGCGAAGAAATGAGAATCAATTACCCAGGAAACCATCGTACCTGCAGTCGTCGTGTTAACTACCATTACAGCTACCTCTGCACCACATTAGCCTCAATTTATTTTATTATCATAATATATTATTTATTAACATACGTTTAAAATTTTAAGTCATGAAATATGTATAGTTTAATTCTTTACCAATATGGCCCCGACGGTATCGCACAATTGGCAGCCTTCGGTTAAAGGGCAGCGCTGTCATGTCAACGTCAACGAACAATAAGGCTTGCAGTATTTATTAGAAAATTCAATTTTGAAACATTTTTCAATGCTTCTTTTAATGAAATGGTATCTATATCGTTACAATATAGAAGAATATCTCTTATAAAATAAAATTTAAAAAAGATTTTTTAAAATATTCATTCATATTTACAAATGTAAGCTTAACACTAACAAAAATTAAATATACCAAAGTGTAATTTATCAAAATTATAAACTTTATTAGAAATTCTAAACATTTAAAATGTATTTTACACATCCATACATATATACGTATATCTAATAATAGAATTTGTATCTTGACAGCGTTATAATGTTGTAGGTTCAATACACACAATATTCAGATTTTATTAATTATATTTCTTTCTTTCTTTATATTTTTGTACCGATAGTGGTTTCAGTTAACTGAAACCACTATCGGTACAAAAATATAAAGAAAGAAAGAAATATAATTAATAAAATCTGAATATTTCTAATAGCAAAAAGCGACCAGTGTCTTAAGAGGTTACTTAAGATAGCGCGTATAGTGAGGAGGTCCCTGATTCTGGAGCCCGAGGTAAGACCTGGATATTGTCCCGCTGTCGAACGATGTTTTTAAATATATTTTCTTATCTTAATTTGTATTTAAAAATGTAACGTTTTCTTCTTGTATAACTATAGTAATATTTGAATAAAAATAATCACCTATCTCACTCATAACACTTATCCAAGGCGAACGACATTAAAAGGCGCTTGTAACACAAATTATTCACCATAAAATTTACGATCGACTGATTTCCGTTCAAACATCATCAATATTTGACAGCCACGTAAGAACAGATAGATGCCTCTATATGTTACTCCTTGCCCGTAAAAGGACAAATAAAGTAGCGCGTTTACGCGAGTCACGTACATACGGAGCCGAGGGATGGATTCCCGATTGCAGGTTCTACTTCGTTCGGTAAATCTTGTATTCCCCGCTCTTATATCAAGTGATTAGGAAAATAGTGGTATTTGTGGGTAATTATTAGCAATTTAGTAAATATATATATATCTTAATTAATTAGAAGGTCAAAGGTTGAGAATTGTTGGAAGATTGTGCTTAAGGGATAAATAAAATAATGTCCATGAAATATAAGTTTTTATATATAGTAAATAACTGATTAAAATACATAGAATACATTCGTTTATATTATATTTACGCTTTATACTCCACATAGCAGGGTAGGCAGAAGGAACCTGGGAAACTAGTGTTAAGACAGTCTGATCTTATTAAGACACTTCCGTTCCTCACTTTCCGCCGCATTTTTAAGGCGTTGCTGCAATCTAATCCACTCTAAAAGTTATTGATCGATGTTGACGTTAAAAACAATGAGTTTTACTTTAAGTAGTACCCAAATGAAGGCAAAATAAGGAATAATAATGAATTTGTTTGATCTTCTTAAAACTGGACTCTGAAGCTCTTCGCTCAGTACTTGTCTTATTTTTGATTTCCCTCGAGATATTCAACGAGCTGGTACAATCATGAGAACAACAGGCCCATAGAGCTATATTTAGAAAAATTGATTTTATCAAAGGCTTTTAATTGTT
The DNA here is from genome assembly GCA_013403705.1 of Heliconius hermathena. Classification (NCBI taxonomy): domain Eukaryota; kingdom Metazoa; phylum Arthropoda; class Insecta; order Lepidoptera; family Nymphalidae; genus Heliconius; species Heliconius hermathena. The sequence continues at coordinate 55,101 of JAAIXJ010000997.1, read as the reverse complement.
AATAAGTTACGATCTTTATAATGTTGTTTTTACAGGTCTCTTTGATATTTTTCTCTTTTAATTTCTTTGTTATCTCGTCTACTGTGTAAGTAAATAATATTATATATTTTTTGTAGCATACAGTAGTTATATAACGCATGAGCATTTTTTTAGCTTTACTGTGTATTCCGCACACAACACTTTAAGCAGAGGAAGCTTGAGAACCTAGTGTTAAGATACTCCATTCCCATTAATACAATTCCTTTCCCTACTTTTCACCGAATTCTGGACACATTGCATGTTGAGTGACGGAACTCAACGCCGCATGCTTGAAGCTTATAATTTGTTTTTGCGTTACTCTCCATGCTGTATATAGCAGTGTAGGCAGTATTGATATAAAACTTCACTTGTTACTACTACACATTTTGAAGATAAAAATAGTGTGTCAAAATGTGCAAGGAAAGTATTAAGTACACTCGAAGAAACTGCAAAGTATTTTTTTACATCCAATTTTTACCTGAGCGTGATAAATATATATTTATCACGTTGTAGGTAAAAATAATGTGAAAAAATGTCATAAAATATTAAATTATCTAATCTTTATTGAATCAGAAAAATTAAAAATAAATAAATGTTACTAACCTATTGTTAGTTATAACATCAAAGAGTTACGCTAAAAATATACTTCATACAATAATAATGAAAAATAGATTTTAGATATTACCATCATCTATTATTTATCGATACCATACTTTTATTCGGACATGATGGACGATCAATCTCACATTTCTAAAGTATATAAAGAAGTTTCAAGTTGAAATTGCATGATTAAACCCTTTTCAGTAGCGTCTTCAGGGTCAAGGCTCTCGACGAAGTGAAACCTGCGGCTGAATCGTTCATAAATCAATCTTATGATAAAGTGAGATGATTTGTATCAGATGATTTGGAAATATCTCATAAATTCTATGGACATCTATCTCTCCTCAAATTTAATTTGTATTGTATACACGTATATCCTATTCACACTAAATCGCCTAAATTTTGTATGATTCAAGTTAGTTACATAGTGAAGTGAGGATCTGGTCAAGATCGCCGGAAGCCGATGAATACAGACAGTGAGCAGCCGATCGTCGTTGATGATAGTTACGAGAGCCATATATCCAGCTGAGGCTGATTATCTTGCTGATGGTCTTGTCAGCTCCTCCACCAAGACCTACCAGAACGGCACGATTGTCGGTAACTAAGAGTACATCAAAGAAGTAGAAGAGATAACCAGTAATAGGCGTCGTAAGGCTGAAATGATGGATTTTGATTTTATAAAGTACAATTACCTGCTCGAAAAAATATAAGAAATGATTGGCTTCTCATTTCGAAAGTATACAAGCTTTAGGTAATTCAACTAACACACAATCTATCGAGAATGTGATTCGTTAACTAAGTAACAAATAACTCGAAACTAATAAGCAACTATCTCGTAGAAAATAGTTTTTGATGTATCAACTAACGTCGATGTTAGGTAACATTTGTTTGTCGTTTAAACAAGGTAACCGACCGACCGACCGACCAGGTTGGTCGGTTTCCAGGAAGCGCGGGTTCGAGTCCCGCTACGTTCAAATTTTTATACGTTTCCTAAATAAGTAACATTCACATATTTTTAATTTTGATTCTGTTTCTTGAAATAGAAAATAAAATAGTAGAACCTGAAAAGTCTTGTCATCGCACTAATGACTAACGTGCATTGCAAAGGCAAAGGCAAAACAGGCATGGGGAACATAGTGTTAACACTCCATTCCCCATTTTTGAAGTTTTAGGTGTAAGCATATAATAATATCATAGGTGAAGTTATATATTTTCGTTTTTTTTTCCTGAATAGGCAAGAAGAGCGAGATTGAAAAATTAGTTAAGATTTTGCATTACTTTAAAATTATAAATAGTAATACATAAAACGTTTATTTTAAATGCGAAAACCAAAACATGAATGTTCTTGTCTAACTTTCTGGAAACAATACATCTGTGGCAAAATGTTAACAACAATAGATCATTTGTTACAAAGCCTAAACTTGCGGTACAATGGGGTATTAAATGGTGAAAAAAAGTTCTCATTTTAGTGATTTTTAGCTAGGATATATAAAATGTTGTTGTTATATCAATGCTGTATATAGCAGGGTTTTTTTTTCTGGCGTCTTGCATGTAGTAGAGTAGATACTTTTCCTCAATTTCCGAGACATTGCGTGTTGAGTGGCGGAACACAACGCCGTGTTTCTTACCAAAAATATAAAAATATTTCATTATACGGAGTGTGAAGCGAATATAGTTTTTACAGTTATACACACTGTGCCGACGGCGTTTAGGTTTCCTGCACACAGCAGAAATGATTAAGAAACTCGTCGTTCTCCACTTTCCGCCGAATTCCGGAGAGATTGAGTGTTAATTGGCAGAACTCAATGCGGTGTATATATAAATAAATAAATATTTAATTTTGCTCGAGTTATCGAACCCACAATTAGTCGTGTTTACAGTCAAACACTTGTGCCCCTGCGCCACGACTGGCCTCATATATCGATGGGTCCTATGTATATGGGCCAAACTAACAATTTGGCAATTTTCACTTTTTGATGGCAAACGCATTCTATCGATATAATTTATCAGGTCAGCTATTAAAAAATAGAAATTTCTGCATAGAAACAGGACTTTTTGGTAGAATNTTTATTTAATTTATTTTCAAGTTTTTAGGTTTGTTGCTAGATGATACTTCAGAATGAGCTCTTTTCTACTAATCAAGCCCTTTCATTAGACACCTATGTTGAGGTAGTTGTGTAAAATATGTAATCTGCCATTTTGTCGCGGCGGCCATCTTAAATTTTATTTTTTTATAGTGAGCTCTATTCTACCAATAAAGCCCTTTCATTTGATACCCATAAAGAGGTTGTTGTGAAGTAATATGTAATCCGCCAATTTGTATCGGCGGCCATTTTGGATTTACAGGCATAATTTTTTTTTATTGTATTGTCACCAGAATCAAAGGCGTATACCAAATTTCAGATCAATCGGTTAACGGGAAGAGGGCTAAATTTCAATTACTAAATTTGACCCAAACAAACAAACGGGGTGAGCTAAATAAAACCGTTTAAAAACTATATCTTATAATGAGAAATATCACAAATAAAAATATGAAATTTTCTTTTTCCTATTGCTATCTTATAAATGATCGTCGTCGAGGAACAATTTAACATCAAGTGGCAATACAAGTTTAATATGAAGTAATTTGTTGTCTAACGGAGTTTGTAAACTTCCAAAGAATTCACTTCTACCTTGCTTTACTATAACAGAAGATACTGTCGACATTTGATTTATATAGTTGTATTTATATGGATCTATATAAACTTTTCTATAATATTATTAACTAATACAAATAATACATTACATTATTTAAAAGTTAATCATGTCAGAGTGAGATAGCATCTGTAATTTTGATGGTTGTGAGTTCTATTATAAACAGAAAAAAAACATAAAGCTGAAAAAATTACAAATAAGTATATTTTTTCAATATAAACCGAAATATTTAAAGAACTTTAAATTCAAATTTCTACTCTACTCTACATTAATAACTCCAAATCAATTTCTTTGCTAAAAGCTTAGCTTAAAAACAAATTTCTTGACGAAAGTAGATTTAAAAAAAAACATTGTTTTCATTAATTTTGATATTATAAATTTATTTTACTTTTTTAAGAATTTAATTAAGACCAGTCGTAGCGCAGGAGTACAAGTGTGACTGTAAAATCGACTGGTTGTGGGTCCGATCCCCACTCGAGGAGATGAAATATTTATTTATATTTTTATTTCTTCACTCTGCTGTCGAGTCAAAGCGCGGCGTTGAGTTCGCCACTCAACACGCAATGCCTCCAGAACTCGGCGAAAAGTGGGGAACGGAGTGTCTTAACACTACTTAGGTTCCCTCTGCCTACCCCGCTGTGTGCGGGATACAGCGTGAAACTAATTTTAATTTTTAATAATTTTATTACTTACGAACTTAGTAGAGACTAGAGAGGCACTATACGAGTATAGCGCTTTGTTTTCATATTACCGCTCCTTTAGAGAACGGAGATGTTGGAACCAGATGTTCTTATTTATAGTAATTCATAGTAAAGTTATTTTATTAGAATAGCTTATACTAAATAGTTAACGAATATACATTATATTATGTACCTACTTGGTGATGATATAACTGTATAATTTTCTAATAGAAAATTTCAAGACGTTTTTCACTTTTTCGTTAGATTGAAAGGAAATTAAAATGTACACAAAGATATGTACTGTATTATAAATTTATCTAAATTGAATAAACTTCAACATACTTCATGATTAAATTACTATCAAAGTTATTTTTAATTAGCATGAACAAAGTAACATTTTCATGCAAATAATGAAAATGGAACATGAAAAGCTAAAGGTACAAAATATACGTCTAATTCCAGAAATACATCATTAACGTGTGTGTGTTTCGGACAAACGGACCCGTACATAGTTATATGGAAACTTGTAGTTTACCTCATTCACAAGCGATACGCTTACAATTAGTACCCTATCCTTACCTTTGCTGTATTTATGTTATTTCAAAGCTCATTTAAATTTAGAAAGCTAATTCTCGAGAGCTTTGATGCTTAAACTTTGTAAGTTATTTCACATAGATATATTTGTTATATTTAAATAAGGGAATTAAGCTGTTTTTTATTTTAGTAATATTACACAATTAAGTTGATTTATTTTTTTACAAATTTAGACAAAATAGGCATATAAGTGTATGAAAGTATTTATTTGTAAAATAATGTTACACATAAATACGAAGACTAAAGGAACCAACAATTCACCATGAATAATACTTATAGTGGTTTTTGTGAAATACGCTATTTTATACTATTTTATATTTTTAATTATGGAATGAAATGAAATTTCCAAAATTTTGTGGAATAATAGTCCAAATTTATTTAACACTTAAGAAGATACAAAGAGAATAATTTTACACACTCACAGAAGGAAAGAAAGAATTTTAAAGAAATACTAAAAGAAATAGATAGGCGAAAAGGATACGTATTAGCAAGGAGTTAAGGCTTAAAATTGAATATAAGCAAGGAGTACAATATTTAAACAAGTGAACGTCGCAAGCGATAGTAGCCGACTCTTTACCCGTAGCTATACTAGCAAGCAGGCTACGTCACGCACAGCAAAAAAACTCGAAACAAGTTTATCTTGCGAATGCGCTGCGTGCGGATGAATTATAATAAATATAAATATTAACTTTAGTTTTAAGTAAATTTGAAAATAGAATATAGTGTAGTAT
>JAAIXJ010000997.1:0-48544 GCA_013403705.1 Heliconius hermathena | reverse complement strand
GTGTTAAGACACTCCGTTCCCCACTTTCTGCCGAATTCTGGAGGCATTGCGTGTTGAGGGGCAGAACTCAACGCCGCGCTTAACCTCGACACCAGAGCGAAGAAATGGAAATATAAATTTAAGTAAATATTTCATCTTCTCGAGTGGGTATCGAACCCACAACCAGTCGGTTTTACAGTCACACCTCGTGTCGCTGCGCCACGACTGGCCTCAATATTCATATATTCAATACATAATTCTATCTTGTTATTTATTTCGTGTACTAAAAAATCTAGCATTTAGATATATATTTTTTAAATTTATGACAGTTCAAGAAACTTTCTAACGATATTAAAATCTACACACAGTAAAGTATGCGAAAGATAAAATGGTTCAGTATAATGAGAATACTTCAGTATAATGAGGATGCCCATCCTTGGAATATATGAAGTTTATACTTACAAAATCATATTTACATTTTTTTTTTATTTATAAAGATTATTACTTCATTACATCAAAAAAAATACAAATTCTAGCGTCTATCTCTCAGTCAACTTTACCCGTTTTTCTGCTTCCATTCGAGTTGAAGACATTTAGAGTAGCAAAATGCCGGGTTTTATTGTTTCAAAGCGATAAAAACAATATATCTTGATTATATTCCCCAGGAATAGATATCAAACACACGACCACCGAGTTTACGGTTACTAGCTAACCAGCTCAGGCGCCGTTTCATTACGTCAAAATGACCTTTACATTATAAAATCATACTTATATCGATAATATATGAATATAATTCAACTTTATTGGCAGCCAGTCAGCCGCAAAGCACGCATTGAATCTTGGCTATACTGGTCATGTTAATGTATGTAGTACGTATAATATAAAAGGTCGGTAGGATCTGCGGTGAGAGCCCCCCGCGGACGACATTGTGCATAGCGGACCTCACCGCTTACTCTAGCTAATCTGAGGGGTTCTTACTAGAAATTAATCTCTTCGATTCGTTATAAAAAGTAAACACGAAGGGCATTTCTTACAAAGATAAAAAAAAATATTCTTGTTTTTGTGTGTATGTGTGTGTTTTTTTTGCTTACTTTAAATAGATATCCCTTTTTGGAGTTAAGGAGTTTAATAGATGATAATAAAAAGTTTTTTTTTTGTTGTAGTTTGTTTTATAGGACTACATTAACAACTTAGGTTATTTTAAATGAATCTCTTAAGACGATTAAATATATTGTTTTTTAAGTAGCTATATTTTTTTTTTATAAATATATTTACTGAAACTCAACGTTTCTATCTCCTTGTAGTTTGCGACAACCGATAGACTGAGACATTCCTCTGCCACTAAAAATAAATAACTTAATATACGACGATATGGTGCATCAATGCAACTTTTAATTGCGTTGACTTAAGAGCTTGACTTCTTTCTTCTTCAAGGGTAAAACCATAAACCTAAATATTTGATATTAATTTTATTTTGCTTGATATCTACATACGATCTTGACAGAACTACATACATACAATAAAGTGAATAAGGATTCCGTTTTTACATTTTAAAGTACGAAACCCTAAAAACAGTAAAAATATTCAAACTCAATTTATTACAATACATAATATTACATACAAGAGAAATTTGGTTAAGCTCGAAATTTCAAACATATGTGTCTTTCATTTTGTAAATCATTGAATTCGTGACGTACAAATCTCATGACATGTTGGCAAAATAGATTTACTGAAAATGATTATAATAAAAAAAATATAAAATCTTGTTTAAGGATTTACTTTATCAAGTGCGCACATACAGAAAATTCGACTGAATGTAGCAAATGGAGTGTATTAATACCTTAGGCTCCCTCAGCCCACTTTGTTAGAAAACGCGCGAAGCTGCTAGTGGACCACAAAAGTCCCTAACCACTGTCCCAAAAAATGACAAGCCAAAGCCAAAAAGAATATATTTAAAATATTCAAATTTCTAATCCATACCCAAAATTTCAAATCCATATCCTTTTTTATATTTTCCTCAATTAAGAAAATAATAATAAAATTGATGAAAGTTGACTTTTTTTTAATTAAATGGAATAATAATTTTCAATAAAGAAAAAATGCCACCAGTATAAAAATATTTCTTCTCGGGATTCCGTAATTAAATTGGGAATCCTTGTGATTGCGTCATGTCCATTCACTCGTCAAATTGATCTTTTTATCGATACAAAATATTAAAACTAATATACTTTAATATAGTACTCTTTTTTATATAATTACTACTACAATTGTACATATGTGTACTATATAATATCAATTATAATCAAATACTTTAATAATGGATACATCTCGTACATAGCAGGTAAACAGAGGGAACTTGGGAACTTAGCGTCACACCGTAACCGTTCTCCAGTTTCCAATACCTGTTAAATGGCGGAACTCAACGCCGCGCATTGCCTCATTACCAGAGCGAGGAAATGATAATATTCAATATTTTATTTCCTCGAGAAGAAATCGAACCTACGACCTCTCGCGCTTACAGTCGCAATGTGCCCCTGCGCTACGACTGGCATATTTTCTTTTGTTAAATCAAATTTTGTAATCAAATTTAAAGTCACAACCATTCCAATAAGGTATATCCCAATTTCGCAACATTTTGTGTCATTTCTTAATTAATCTAAAGAAGATATATGAGAAAAAATTTTTTTACAAATAAATAATAAATGTAACAAAATTATTTAAAACTAAAGACATAAATTATTTTATTTTAAGCTTTGTCAAAGCGACTTACTTTCCTTGTGGCATAAACTTAAACCATTTATTCTTGGGCTGCACCAACTTCGAGTTCCGTGAACATCAAAGGACTGTACTCGGTCGGGTCATGTTAGAGGAACACCGTCTCATATTTGAGTTTCACCTTAGTATGTAGCTAAACAGCATCCATTATAATATAATGTGTAAACAGTTACAATTTCTCTGTGTATCCTACTTAAATATAGTCATACAGGCTTGTTTTTCTTTTCTTTTGTACTTCAGATACTTACTTATTCAGTGTAATCTAATCAATTTAACTATTTTAATAAATATATATATTTATTTTACTTAACTTCAGAGGCATTGCGTGTCGAGTAGCGATTGATAAAAAAATTAATGACAAACTTTAAATAAAGAACTTTAAATATTAATATATTCTCATAAAATAAAATATGATTAAATCTAAAGACTTTATAGATTTCAACCATGAACTCTCTATAACATAAGTCATAAATTTCCGCAGGATTAATGAAAAAATACGACTCGCCGTAATAATGGGCGATAAAAGTTGTTAGCTCAGGTGGCTATGCGTTATTGTTCGGCAAATAAATCACGGAACACGACACTTACCGTTTCTATACATCTACCTATATTTTTGATAAAAGACGTTCAACCAGAGTGAGGTCAGTTATGGCGCAAGCAAAAGGTGATGACTGTTAACACGATAGCTTGTGGATAAGATGGATTACTGGGGAGTAAAGGAAATGAAATATTTAAAATTTTCATTTCTTTGCTTTTGTGTCGAGGCAAAGCGCGGCGTTAAATTGCGCTTCTCAACTCACAACGCCTCCAGAATTCGGCGGAATGTGGAGAGCGAAGTGTCTTAACACTAGTCTCCCTCTGCCTACCCTGCTACATGTGGGATACAGTGTGAAGCTAGTGGAAAGAAAATGTTCAACCGTCTCTTTCTTACTGCACAAAAGAGAAGCCAAATAACAGCATTGAGCCTCACCATCATTCAATGATATCTTATTGTAATTGTAAAGGTATTTTAAGGGTTGAAATCCTAAGTAAGAGGCCTTATTTTATTTAATAGGCTTACAACTTCCGTCTCTCATGGTTAAAAGAAAATGTTCGACTATATATAATACTATAACTATATTATAACTAGCGGAACCGGGCGCGGCTTCGCCCGCTTGAACTATACGAATGCTTATTAAATATATTTATAAAATTGTTTTCAGTTTTTCATAGGATTGGTAAGAAAATATAAGCCTAAATGATCATAACAATCCGAAAAAGAATAATAAGTAGAGAAAATTCTTATTATTAGAAAAATATCTAACTAATTTAAATGAACAAAAATAATAAGTAAACGTAACCAAAGTAAGTATTAATAAAAAAAACTAAACAAAAACGCTGGTTTTTACATTATCAATATTATCAAAGTAAAATAAATATTTAAAAGTATTAAAATTAAATGTGGTGTGCTATGTTTTTGCAAATGCATGTGGTTATTTACACAATACTCAAATACAATAAAAATAATTTTATATTTTTTGTCTCTGTCTGTCTATCTTTTTATTTCCCCGAGCTAATGTCCAGAACAACTGAACTAATTTTTATTGGACTTTCCGTGATCGATTTGAATGATTTACCCGGGAGAAATGTTTTAAACGTTTTCCTTGCGTGCGTACATAGATACTATATGAAATAACTAAACTCCTTTTTACATTAAATTCGATAATTTTTGCGAGCAATATCATATAAAATCCCAAAAAACTAAAACTACGATTTGTTAAGTATAGATAACCTAACTAAAATAACCGACCATTCTTTCCTTAATACTTAAATAATATTATGCCGATGCCACGCAGGGCCGAAACTTACACCACACTAAGAAATTAATGAAAATCTAACTATTATAATTTACTACTCGAATAAGCGAAGAACCAAAGAAAAATGAAAATTTATAATAAACATAAAATAACCACATAAAAATTAACAGTAGATCAAAAATGTATAAAAAATTACAAAATCGTCAACGTCGTCTGCTTGTTCGGGTCGGTCATACCGTGCGGTTTGTAGGCATAGGAATCACGGTTATTGCGTTGACGGTTGTTATTAATATGGCAGAATGAATTACATGTCAAATTGAAACGAATTTTTAATATTTTAGTATATAGTGAGAATATTATAATACAAATATGAGAAAAAAGTAACCTATGTTCATCCGAATACCCTCAAGTATCTCTATATGAGTATTTTATCACAATTGAATTAGCGGTTTGGCCCTGATTGCGTAAAAGATAGACAGACAGACAGAGTTACTTTCGAATTAATAATATAGGTATGGATTTAATTTATACACTATTTATACATTTATTTTAAATTAAAAAATACAGATTTTTTGTCGTGATAAGCTTTTTACAACATCGGGCTTATTTCTAAAAGAAACCTCGTCAATCAACCAATGGATATGTGCCAAACAGCGCAATAAGATCACAATGCAATCTTAAAAATAATTTAAATCAAATCAAATCACCTTCGTGGTACATCCCGCACATAGCAGGGTAATTAGAGGGAACCTAGTGTTAAGACACTCCGTTCCCAATTTTTCCCTGAATTCTGGAGGCACTGCGTTTTGATTGACGGAACTCAATGCCGCGCTTTGCATAGACATCAGAGGGAAGAAATAGAAATATAAATTAAAATAAATATTTAATTTCCTCGAGCGGAGATCGAACCTACAATCAATCACATTTACAGTCACACTTTGTGCCCCTGCGCCATCAGTATAAAATAAAAGAATAAAAATAATAAAACAAAAGATCATCTAATACCTACAATATCCACAATACAATATAAACAGACATATAAATAGGTACATAAAAATGAGTCCATACAAAAAAAATCATTAACAAACACATATTATAAAGTGCAAATGAGTAAAAATGACATGAGCGTTTATACATCGTTTATGTTTTGTAAATTGCTCCACTACACGGGAGTCCGTGGATTATGAAAATTGGCAAATTGGGAAATGAGAACTTACATTACAAATGAGGAAACAATAAAAATCATAGAGTTGTACTTCTGTAACCCGCACATAACAATGTAGGGAAAGGGAACTTAGTATTAAAACACTCTGTTCCGCACCTAGCGCCGATTTACGAGGCATTGCGTGTTGAGTGGCGGATCCGGATCCGGAATAGAGCTAACAAAATGAAAATATTAATAAATAATAATTCATTCTCCTGAATGGGAGTCCAACCCACAACCGTCTCATTTACAGTCAGTTATCCCACTACGCCACGATGGCCTCGAAGGTGAAATTTGGCAAGAAATGAAAATTGACATTAAAAATAAAGTAAAATAGTCCAAAAAATTAAAAGGTATATAAATATACAGAAAAAAACCATTACAAACTTATATTTGTAATTCAATTTGTTCGAAAATAGTGCATACGCTCGCAAGCTTAAGATTGTCAATAATTATAAATTATTGTTGACATATATATGTGATTAGCTGCCTTAAGTCCTCAAGATTAACGTTCAACCGACGATTTTAAATTATACATTACATAGATACTCTACACAACACAAGCAACCAAAAAACATTGTAGACTACAAATAAACAAATGTTCAACAGTATTCACAACAAAAGGATGCGGTCGCGGAAATATCAATACAAGTTTCGGTATTGAATTCTCCCCTACAGACCGCCAACAACGGTGTTGACGCGGGTCCTGAATACGAGCACGCCGTCCCTGATCAGAGGTGACTGACTTGTTCATAACCCAACTTGAGGACCAGAAGTTTAATTAGAAGAGTTCCGCAATAAATTCTAAAGAGCAATCAGTTAATTTCGCAGCACATTTGCGGCGAATATTCGTTTCATTACTTACTTATTCATAAAACTCCAAAAGAAAACTAATCAAGTTTTTAATGAAGGTTCGGGGAATGCTACTTCGAAAATTTTTCCTCGTTTTGTAATGTAAATATATATAATATTTGCCCAGTATGCTGTCGAAGTATTAAATTAAAGCATTAGAGCACGTTCCGATGATAAGCGCTCAGCGCACGTTTTGATAACGCGCGTTTACAACTACAAACACTTCATCCAGGCCGTACACATGCTAACGCGCGTTTTTATAAGCTCACCAACGCGTGCTGTCAGATCATTGACTTTTTATGTTTCCGTTCAGTTGAGCGCGCGCTTTCGACGCAGACATACATGTTTTAGAGTTCATCAGTATTAATTCGTCCAAAAATAGTCCGAAATGGAAATTGCAGCTTTTAAAAATTTATAATTTTATATATATGGCGTATATATATAAAATTATTAATTATTAATTGTCCTAATTTAAGATAAAACATTATGTACTGGTTTTCACGTCTCCATGTTTCTATAAATTTGAGAACTCTATTGATCCTTGCTCATCTTCGACAAATATAAGAACTTTACTGAACCTTGGCGGCCGCGGCAACGCGCGTTGAACGCCTAACAAGCGCGTGCCATGTGAAAACTATACAAAAATGTAACGCGCGTTGAACGTTTGTCGTGTGAACTTACTCTTATTTCACACATTTAACAGTAAGCCAGCTTGTTTTGCTTAACAATAAATTTCCGTTTTTATTCGCTACAATATATATTATAAAATGAGACCAATTGCAGTGGCGGTTCACAAACATTTGTGATTGTAAACGCAACAGGTTGGGGGTTCGATTTCCACTCAAAAAAAATTTCACCTTGATGATGTCGAGGCAAAGCGCGGTGTTGAGTTCCGTCACGCAATGCCTCCAGAATTCGGCGGATAGTGAGAAGTGGAGTGTCTTAATACTAAGGTCCCTCTGCCTAACCTGCTACATGCGGGATATCGTGAAGCTAATAAAAAAATTAAAAACCATACAATAATTACAATGACCTAGGATCTAACGTTTCTATTACTATTTACAAAAATAGCAAAATATGTAACAAATTATTTTCCCTAACTCAAAATCTTTGTTTGTTTCAGATCCTACTGACACTATTGTAAACTGGTAAGTATTATATTATTAACTTTGCTACATTAAATATAGAATGTAGATGTAACCTGTTATAGTTAGACTGAGGGTACATAATATATCGATATTCAACACCTAACTAATGTTATATGGGTTAAATGTTAAGAATGTATTCAAAAATATATAAACTACTATTGAATTAGTAGAAAAAAATATATATATTTATTCGTTTTAATAATAATTACCGAAATATCACGAAAATAAACATATAACCAATAACCCATAGAACTAACTCAACCAACCCATAGAGCGCTAGCTAATCAAGTGACATTCAAATACTTTTATAACGTCAGTATAAATTGCATCCATTCATTCTCTCCTTAGAAAGTAGGTAAATATTAAACCTGCAGTTATACTAATCTAACCTGACCTCGATCCATTCACTTACAGTTGAAAAAGATTTTTTTACCTAATTTTTACATATATTTTCTTCGAATATTTTTTTTGTTAGGTACTAAGTTTTCAACTTCACGCTGTATACCATATATTACAAAGTAAGCAGAGAGATCCTAGCGCTAAGACAATCCATTCCCTGCTCTCCGACTCAACGTCGCCGTACTTTGCTTTAGCAGATCGAAGCAAAAAAAATCAATCCCCCGAGTAGCTAAACTAAACTTTTAACTCAAAAACAAATTAGTAAATCCCATGATAATATTGCCTGAAGCACTTAGTTAATTACCTTACTTCTGTTTCCATTAAACACCTATCACAACAAGCTTGTCGGAAGTTTTACAACGAACGTTATAATTACATATGCTTTTACGATATGATATTTGAAAAACGTTGTTTTTTTTTAATTTTATCAGCAGGAGAATTATAGTCTCAGATTTTCTTCACTTAGTGCTGAATATTCAAACTAACGCCGCCCGTATCCAAATAGTTTCGGCGATCTTGATTAAGTCGGCAGTCTACTCAAGGAGAGGTCTACCAACTTAGCGTCACTCAGCTTGCAGCTGCTCGAGACCCTGTAAGCTACAACGGCCATCAGTTATACTAGTTATATGCGAGTTCAAATGTATTACAAAGAAATTATTAGTATCCAGCTGTTTCTAAGATTAACGTGCACAAGCCGCTAAACAGAGTGAAAAATATAAATCATTCAATATCCCAGTAATACATTTTCTCATATATCTTCCATGTACAGAAAGAGTTCAATTACAATTTTATTATATATAATAGATATGATCTCCCATATAACATAGATATAAACCACTTTATTTATATATAATAATAATTATTTATCTCAAACACGCACCCAGCTCAGTGAACATGTAACAAATCCAAGGCGTCCCACGCGTATCGCCTACTCCCTCCATCTTATTATGCTTCCCTCGAGCAACGATTAGCAACTGGAATCGCTAGAATGTCTGAAGTGCTTCTTTGATGTTTCGGGTCAAGTTCGGGTGAAAGCGAACTCCTAATGTAGGTCAGTGCGCGAATTTTTAAAATTGTACCGAAAACTCTAAAATTGTACTAAATGAATTAACTTGATATTATTGTTAACTTTTTTTCCGACCGAGAGCGAGAGAACCACTAATGACTACACTCCATCCTCTGCTTTTCGCTCAAACAGAGTCAGAGTGTAAAATGACAAAGCCTGAATGTATTTCAAAATAATAATAATAATAATGTTTTGATTAAATCATGCATTATAAATATTGTAATAGTATCTATCCAGCTATAGTCTAAATTTTTACGGCAGTAAGTATATGAGTACGGCAGTAAGTTGAGGCCAGTTGTAGCGCAGCGGCACGAAATGAGTCTGTAAAACCGACTGGTTGTGGGTTCGATTCCCACTCCAGGAGATGAAATATTTACTTAAATGTATATTTCCTCTGGTGTCGAGGTTAAGCGCGGGGTTGAATTCTGCCACTCAATACGCAATGCCTCCAGAATTCGGCAGAAAGTGGGGAACGGAGTGTCTTAGCACTAGATTCCCTCTGCCTACCCTGCTGTGTGCGGGATACAGCGTGAAGCTGATTTAATTTAATTTTTATTTTTAAGTATATAGCATTTTCTAATAATAATATAAGTAATTTCTTAACATCATAACCTACTTTACATTAACAATCTTAAATCAAAAATTTTAATCGTAGGCTTAAAATTTTTAAACTTTGAAATATGTGACACAAAGAGCAATAATACAGAAGCTATCAATTCACAATGATATATGAGTGGGGTTAAAGTAACATTAAATGAATTACCGTCGACCATCTAGACTATTCTAGACACTGGAAGATGTATGAACAATGACGATGGAGATTACCANATATATATATATATATATATATATATATATATATATATATTTCATGTAAAATTTTAAAATACAATGAAAATCTAAGACATTTTAATTCAGGAATATTAAAACTATAAAAACACAGCATATGCAAATACTGAAGAGGAATGTGGGGACGGTCGTGCTTTACCCTGCTATGTGCGGGATACAGCGTGAAGCTATAATAAAATACGAATATACTTGATAGTGTAAAAGCTTTTAAAGCAAACTGATGGACCGCAACATACAACAGTTCTGATAGTTGGTTCATTTTCATTACTTATGACGGCTAATTAATGAGTATAAACAATATATGTAATACATTCTATAAACACTTTTTACTATTTTAATAGAAATTTATTAGAGTCTAGCAACCCGCTCGCGGCTTCGCTCGTTTGCACTATACAATTATAATTCATATTAAAAATCCATTCCTATATTGAAAAGTAAAGTTTCCGATAGAAATGTTGTCGAATAAAAGTCTTTAAAATGGTATTACGTTTTTTTTAGCTTCGCACTACATCCCGCACGCACAGGGTAGCCAGAGGGAGCCTAGTGCTAAGACACTCTGCTCCCCATTTTCCGTCGAATTTTTGAATTTTTGACATTAGCGTGAACAAACACGGACAGATTACAAATATATAGATTAATGCTAGGAGGAAGAAGATATTAAATAATTTTTTTTTAATTGATTTTTTTAATTGAGGCCAGTCGTGGCGCAGCGGCACGAGGTGTGACTGTAAAACCGACTGGTTGCGGGTTCGATCCCCACTCGAAGAAATGAAATATTTATTTACATTTATATTTCCATTTCTTCACTCTGGTGTCGAGGTTAAGCGCGGCGTTGAGTTCTGCCACTCAACACGCAATGCCTCCAGAATCCGGCAGAAAGTGGGGAACGGAGTGTCTTAATACTAGGTTCCCTCTGCCTACCCTGCTGTTTGCGGGATACAGCGTGAAGCTGATTTTATTTTTTTTAATATATCCAAAACTAATAACAAAAAATTGTGTGGAGGAATGTATCTGGATGAATTATCTCTTTGTTTTATAATACGAATACAATGTATTGATCATTTAAACTATTTTAAATTCTATTGTCATTGCGCAATAAACCTTACTTGAACTTTGGTTACATTTTTCTCAAATCTGTTTCTTGATATTGAGTTGAAATTTACGATTCATAATATTAAATGTATATTAAATGGTTTTTAAAAAATTTAAATTTAAAATATGAAAATATGATGAGAGTATGCAGAAGATCTTAAATAATAAATATTCGATTCTTCTGTCCACTCTGCTACATGCGGGATACAGCGTGAAGATAAAAAAAGTTAATATTATTTTATTATTTTACACTTTAAACAATTTTAATTTGGATGCGATCCATTTTCAATTCAATATTAAATAAAGGCAGGTCAAGTACAATCCCCGGCATCTATAAATAGCTCGAGACCTACGCATATAACGTTACCTGGGAATCAAAATACATCATTTTAAAAATTCGAAAATTATTCCTGTTTTTTTGTATGATTATTATTATGGGGCCGTAGTTATGTAGTGGCACAGCGTCTGATAGTAAGCGCGACGGTTGTGGGTTCGAATCGCACTTGGAGATATGAATTATTTTCATTATCAACAAGCAATATAAATGGACGAAGAGTGAGAAGCGGAGTGTCTTAACACTAAGCTCCCTCCTATGCAGAAAAAGTGTGAAACTGTGAAGTGTTTACATTTTGTAATCAATATTTTATTTTTTTCTGTGTTGTGAACTGAAATAATAAATATACACACAAAAAATAGAATAAACGATTATATATTTCAACAAATAAATCATAATTATTAAAATACCTCAAATGAAAAGTAAAATAGATAAAATAGCAAAAAAAAAGGTTTTATTTCTTCAATAAATTAATAAAATAGAAACATATTATTAGAATTGTAAATGTAACATCTGTGGAAGGATCCGGAAAATCCGCCACTTATCTACAACGTAACAACGTAAACAGAGGCAGAAGTTGTGGGTTCGATTACCACTCGAGAAAATGAAATATTTAATATTCATATACTTGTTCCGGTAACGAGGAAAAATGCAAAGTGGGGAACGAAAATGTCTTAATGGGAACAGAGTGTCTAACACTTTGTTCCCAGGATCCTTCTGCCTACTCTGCTATGTATGTGTAAAGTTAGAAAAATGTGATTTTATGTAATTTCTAATAGAATGAATGACAAACATTAGCTTTTAGTACATAATTAACTTGTACTACTTAGGTTATCTTTTAATAATTTATAAAAATAAGGGATCCAAGTCACATACATTACAATTTTCTAAAATACGAAGTTTATTAATATTAATATCAATGATTCAGAGAATATTTATTCTCTAGTAACAAGACAAAGCACAGCGTTGAATTCTGTCACGTTTCGAAGAATGTTTTCAAATTAGAAGGTGGAGTGTATTGATACTTAGTTCCCTCTGCCTACCCAGCTATATATGGCACACAGACAGAGCGAAGATATAACAAAAGAATGCAAAATTGGTCTTAATATCATTAAACATTCCATCTAATATGATCGAAGTAACCGAGATCACCTCATATAATACTAATTTCGCGTACACATCCACTCGGCGGCAGGGCTTGTTATCGTTACCAATTCACATTTAAAATTAACGTTAATTACCGGTAATTCCATACAGATACTTAAGTATCGTTACTATTTGGTAGCGATACTTGCAAACTTAACGGAAAAATACCGTAATAATAAGGTTAATATTGCGTTAAATCTTAACGTAAAATTTAGTGTTACTTCGAAAGTAGCGATAAAAGTAGCAGTAAAAATCATCATATTATTTAGTTAGTTCATGCGACGTTGCCGTTTTCTCTTCGTCGGTCAGCGGGCAGGCGGCGGCTCCCTTCGCACTGTCGCGCGCTGTTGTCACGTCGTTTGTTGTGAAGCATTAGAATACGCTTGCATATTTATTTAACCTATTCAACTAATTGACGCATACATAACATGACCATTTTTTGGTCGGCTCAAAACGGGACATTGGAGGGTTCCTTTCCGTTTTTTAAAAGTGTGGTTTTCTTAGATTGGATTTCGTTTTCTATGAGTGACTTTAGTTTTTTTTAATAATTTTATAGTGTTTTCGTTTTTTACGGTAGTTTTTGTTATTTTAGGGTAGTTTTAATTGTTCTCGACATCTGAGACGTGCTTCCTTTATAATATAATTGACACTTTAATAATGTTATACTTCCGATTTTCGAAAATAGTGTACTATCACGATAACCGCGGAAGAACTTGTTTCGATCATCGAAATAAATTTAAATGCCATTCCGAAAAAACGGGACTTTTGTATTTTTATATTATATTAAGATGTCCCGAAACATTGGCATATCTACCGAGACACACAAGGGAAACACTAGACAGTCTCATTGAAAACGGGACGTCTGGTCACCTTACAATACTTTTTGCATTAGTGTATCTTGTCTAAGCATGTTGTTTCTTTTATTAATTGACAATATTTTATGCAACACTTTTAAAAAACTACTAGCAACCTTGCGGCTTCGCCCGCTTAAACTATTGAATTATTTATTTAATTGAATTACGTAATTTTTTTTATACGTATATAATGTATGTTTGCAGTGCACTTAAGATTTCTAATATGAAAATGATTAAAACCTTGGAGTTGCCTTCTTTTGTCTATTTGTCGGTTAAGTTTCTGAAATTAACGTGACTGACAAACGCACAGGCAAGCAGACATTTGTCTGTTTAATATGTAGTTTGCAACTTTTCTTTAACATTTCATTCAGGTTGATAAATAACAAATATATCCCGCACATAGCTGGGTAGGTTATGGAAACCTAGTGTTAAGACACTCCGTTCCTCACTTAAAGCCGAATTTTTGAGGCATTACGTGTTGAGTGGCGGAACTCAAGGTTGCGCTTTGCCTGGTTACCAGACCGAAGAAATAAAAGTTTAAATAAATAATAATTCATTCCCCCGCGTCCATTTGATTTAATTAATTAATAAATTTACTACTACAAAATTTATTTATCATAAGATAATAATTACAATCACATATCCTTAACTTTTATTTTTGTCAAAAAAAAATCAAAATCAGCTTCACGCTGTATCCCGCACACAGCATGGTTGGCAGAGGGAACCTAGTGTTAAGACATTTCTTTCCCCACTTTTTGCCAAATTCTGGAGGCATTGCGTGTTGAGTGGCAAAACTCAACGCCGCGCGTAGCCTCAATACCAGAGTGAAGAAATGGAAATATAAATTTAAGTAAATATTTCATCTCCTCGAGGAGGATGAACCCACAATAGTCGGTTTTACAGTCACACTTCATGCCGCTGCGCCATGACTGGCCGCAAATAAAAAATATTAATTTTTTATAATATTTTTTTAAATAATTTAGTCATTACAACGCATGCGAAGAAAGCATATTTTAAGCAGTTACTTGATTCTTAAGTTTAGAATATAAATAAGAATATCTTTTAAATAACAATGAACATTCATACAGTCAATAAATTAAATATATATATATATATATATATATATTACAGGATACCGACTCGGGAATCGAACGCAAGATCCCTTGCTCGGGAATCGCTTCAACCACTTCACTAGCGAGGCAGTTTATTTTTATACCTTTCCATAAAATGAATAACCATTATAAAGTAAATACTGTTCTAGTTTATAAATATTATTATTATTACTATCAGCTCCCGCTGGAAGTATAGAAATATTTATATAATATTATTTAATTTTATTTTGGGAAAAAATTGATGATGAATTATTTTAGTAGTATGTAAGTAACTGTATAATATAAAATGATTTTGAAATCACAGACGCTTAATTATTTTCATATGTATGGATGTATATTCAACAAGAACAATAACTCGAAATAGCAAAGGGATTACGGTAATAGTAGTACGCACACAGACATACACAAACACCTAGCGTCGACGTAGTCTTACATACATATTTTTGTGATTGGACGAGAGCGACGGTAACGAAATTAGCTCTTAACGATACCATTTTAACGATACCTAGCGATACCATAGATTTAACGATATCTGTGCCTAACGATAAAAGTATCTAAATATAAAGTAGATATTTATCGATATTTATCAAGTAAAGATACCTGGAGTAACGATACCAAAGTTTTAACGTTATTTCAAGTCCTGCTTGGCGGTCCATGCCCTTACTTAGGTAGAGGGCCATAAAATTTCATTTATGATTGAACACATTTTGGCTCAACTACAAAAGCTATTATACTACTATAGATTATCAGAAATGTCATCGATCTTTTAAGTTACCCATAAATATATACAAATACCTATTTCGTGATAAAAATATTAATATATATATTTTTCATTTATGTTGTCTATTCTACTAATATTATAGATGTAAAAGTTTGTGAGGATGGTTCCACTTTCGAGCAAAAACTACTTAACGAATTTAAATGTAACTTTACGGTAATATAGCTTGTACATCAGAATAACACATAGGCTACAATTTGTCTATAGCTTGGCTATAATAATAAAAATAAGTTTAAAAGGAACCTACGTGTGGTTCGTTAGTATGTTATAAGTGTAACACGTTATATATTTCATAATGTAATACACATATTTATTCCTATTTGTTACAAATGTTGTGTATTTAATGAAATTGTTTTCTTTATCTAGCTTTAAAAGACTTATTTAAACAATAAAAAATAAACATAATAGATATTTAAATTTCATCTCAAATTCACAACAAAACAGCAAATTTTCAGCAAAATTTTGTAATGAATAACAACCTATAAGTGAATATCACGTTCTGTATGTTCTTCTCGTATGTCTTCCTCATCTTTTAAGAACACAATTTTTTACCCAATCAATATAAAGGCATGTAATTAAAAGCAAATGTATGGTGCAACCGAATACTTTACTGATTAATTCACTTTTATTGATTTTTTGAATTAATATTTATTATTAGTTTTACTGACTTCTTCTTACTACATATAACTTTTAAAATAATCGCTTTGATGGGATAATTTACAACTTCTTTTGTCTATTCTATAAATATAATAATAATATGTTTCCAAATTTTACACAAATTTAAAGATTTTATTAATACCTGGACTTTTCACAACTATCTGCAAGAAAGCTGGATATTTTTTTTTAATTTAACTAGAAACACAACTACTTTCAAAATTGATATATTGAGGTAAATTTTTTTCATTAGTAAATATAATCAATATTTTTCATCCTGTTCTAAAATTAAAAAAACAACACTACATAAAAAACTATGAAAACCCAATTTAAAAACTAACTGAAACAAAATAAAATGAAAATATAATACCAATATAGGTAAATCTTAAGACAATATAAATATGGTTATGGATTTACGATACGGCTGGTACAATGTTATATGATCTGCACTCATCTCACTTTTATTACGTTAGATGCTCTTTGTTCTGAGGGAGGTTAATAGATGTATATCGTCGGTTCGGTTTACACGTAAAAGCTTGGAGGTGTGGTTTTAATGTTAGTTATGAATTTGGAAGGCGTTGTGTAAAATGTTTATATATTACATTAAACAAAATGTTTATTTGAGGCTGTCATAGCGCAGGGGCATAAGCGTATGCTTCGATTCCCAGTCGGCGAAATTAATTATTATGTATTAATCTGTCTGGTAACAAGACAAGAGCGCGGCGTTGAGTTCCACCACGCAATATGCAATGCCTCAAAAATTTGGAGAAAGTGGGGAACTTAGTATTTTAACACTAAGTTGAAACTCTCTGCTATATGCGGAATGCTGCCTGAAGCTGTAAGACACTTCGTTCGTACTAAGACATTTCTATCCCCCGCTTATCGCCAAATTCTGAAGGCATTGCGTGTTGAGTGGTGGAACTAAACGCCGCGATTTGCCTAGTTACTGAAAATATTAAATATTTTATTTCTTCGATTAGGAATCGAACCCACAACCTGTCGCGTTTACAGTCACACCCAAATGTGCCTCTGCGCCACAACTGGCCTCAAGACTGGAAAACTTAAAATTCACCTCAAATATTTGAAACTTACATTCAAAGATTTGATAACTAAGAATTTGTACCTATGTACGTTTTAGGTCTAGGTCACATAACAGAGGTCTAGATAATGTCATTTCATAAAATTGTATTACCACAGTGGCCGAACAGTAAACAATTTACATGCACTCCGAGTAGGTCAAGGTGGGCCCTAAATAAGTTATCGACGACTAATGCAGTTCTCGTGTTATATATTTTATACATATAAAGGAAATAAACTTACCGTCTGAGCTGGCGATGCGTAAATAGCGTCGCTTGCTATATGTGGGCGATTGAGAAAATAGAATTTTGTTTCTACTGGAATATTGTGGTGTGTTTTTTGATAATGTTATTAAAAATTATACTACATAATATTGTTATGGTGCAGTTTGTATGTTAGTATTCTCGATATTATATCTAATTATATTATTTCTAATTAAGTAAAAAAATTATCTCTAATAAAGTGTTGAAAGTAGGGTAAAGCCAATGGGTTTGAAATTCGGATAATAAATTAAAAGAAAAATTAAATATATTAAATATTATGATAGTTTACATAGTTTTTTTCAGATATTGTGATAAGTATAATAAATTTGACCCTTTTGATTTTCAACTTCAAAATTGGTTCGTTTTCATCATTCACCGCTTTTCAGTCCTAATTTAAGACATTGTATGTTGATTTGCGTTCAACGCTGCGCTTTTGTTATAATTTAGCTAAAGTAGTAAAACAGTTATTAATTATATTTATAGCCTTTAACTTTATCAGATAATTTATTTTAATCACAGGTTTCTCTAGTAAATAGTTTTCATTTAATATTAAAAAATAAAAATCCAAAAAATGAAATCAGCGTCACGCTGGATCCCGCATACAGTAGGGTAGACAGAGGGAACCTAGTATTAAGACACTCTGTTCCCCACTTTCTGCCGAATTCTGGAGGCATTGCGTGTTGAGTGGCAGAACTCAACGCCGCGCTTAACCTTGACACCAGAGCGAAGAAATGGAAATATAAATTTAAGTAAATATTTCACCTCCTCGAGTGGGGATCGAACCCACAACCAGTCGGTTTTACAGTCACACTTTGTGCCGCTGCGCCACGACTGGTCTCAATATATACATCATTTAATATTATTTCCTACGAATTATTTAATATAGACATCATTTAATATTATTTTCTACGAATTACTTAATTTAATAATTATTATCATACAATCACTCAACACTTGAGGCCAGTCGTGGCGCAGGGGCCTCAAGCATACTTGAAAGTAGAACTTTTATTAGTCACTTGATTACTGCCTATTGATAAATTATTTATTTGGTATATGCTACATAACAGTTTCATATGGACTGGAGTAGACATGAGGAAATCTTGAAAAGTTCCGAGCAGACGAGCGAGAGTAGGAGTATTTTTTGTCCAATTTTGTGACCATAGCGAGACCAGATCCTTTGATTTTGATCCTGAAATTAAACAAAATATATGACAGATTGACTGATTTTTTCCCGACTGCTAAGGAAGGGTTATGTTTTTCGGGCGTATCTTGTATGTATGTATAAGTAATTCTTCAATCAATAAAATCTTTACCTCACATAATTTAAAGTGGTCCCGACTGTTAATCTTAATAAATTATTGGGCTCGTTTATTTTCTTTTTAGTTTTATGCAGTCGGGGTTTTTGTTTTTATAAATATTTTTTTATTGTTTTTGTTGATTGACCTCTTAAATGTCAGTATATGACTCAATACTCCAACAAATATGGACGATAAAATATTTTTCAAGGTTCTTGTTATTAAGTTCTTATACATATGTAATAGGAACATGTTTTGACGTTTATTATAACATTTTCATAGTATGTTCGATCATAAATGGCGTATAATTAAAAAGCCGGCGAACTAACTAACTAACTAATTTCTGTAAAGGTAACATAATATCACAAAAACGAAGTCGAAGATAGAAGGGCTATTTTCAAAGAAGTAGTAAGAAAGGTAGTATCATAAAAAATCTTTTGTACGGATTCTAATGAAACGCTATGAAAGTTAAAAGTAAAGTAAAGTAAGTTTATAAGTTCTGATGCTGTGTTAGCTATCTGATCAATAAGAGAGTGATATTTTTGTTTTCAAATTCCCGCTATAATATCCCGCAAGTAGCGGAGGAGCCTCGTGTTGAGACGAGTGTTATTGCTTATTGAGTGTCAGAACGACGCGCTGTGCATCAACGCCAGAGCGAAGAAATAAAAATAATAGAAAAAAAACGTAGTATACAAGTAATATATTTTGGTTCCTTAAGAAATCTATGAGTTCACTAAATTCATGTACTGTAATTTTTTTTTATTCTTTAATAAACAAGGCTGTTACGTTTTATATATAAAATACAACCTTACTTGATTTGTTAAAGCCGATGTGTAAATAACCTAAATCATCGCTAACAACATTTCGCGACCTATATAAGCATATTTACAATCCACGATAAGATAAATTTTCATATTATTTTAGGAGTATTACTTTCTCTCAAAAGATTGACTTAACATTTTGTTGAGTCAGAAATCATTTCTAGAAAGAGTAGGAGTTCATTTTCCAATAATCGTTGGCTTATAATGTCAAATTTGGGCGGGAAAATGTTTTTGGTTGGAGTGAGCGGTACAAGGAATTATAATTAACAATATTGTAAGAGCTATTGGGAGTGAATAAGTGTTCAATATCTACTTTTGCGTTATAATATTCCGTATGATACAAGCGTATATACATAGATATTAGACACATCGTAGATTGTATAGTGTCAATTCGTAATATAAGTCATTTTTTCAATAAAAAATATTATTTATGCATTGCGCAATGAAACAGCGTCGGACTGTAAATGCAATGGTTGCTGATTCTTTACTTGAAGAAATTAATTATTTTTTATTTACAGTTGTGGCTAACAAAGCGCCAATAAGAACGCAATTTCTCGAAAATGAGACGGAGATAGGTAATGGAGTAGGTTCCCTCTGTCTAGCCCACTATATAAGGAAAAAATGTGAAGGTAGGAAAAAATGTTGTGAAATTGTTACAATTTCACCATATTGGAAGCCGGAGTGGCGCAGCAGTCCATCCACTGAATATATGCGACCGTAGTAGGTTCAATTCCTATTCGATAGAATGAACTATTTTTATATTATATATGCATTTTTTTGAAAATTTGCCGGAAAGTAGAGAACGGAGTGTCTTAACACTAGATTCTCCCTGCCTCCCCTGCATATATGCAGATATAGTGTGAATCTGTGTTATTTGACATGTTGCGAAAGAGTAAAAATAGAATCGATTCGACCACAAAACAGAACGGGAAACAATAACAGTGACACAAAAGAGAGTTATTATTATATCCAAACGCTTTGTTAACAGTCATTGTTTGTCATTCCCCAAACCTTTTATTTGGCGCAGATTTTTTATAAAAAAAAGGATTGGAAGCATATTTTTTAAGAGCTTAAATTTGCCGAATTGTAACAATGTGATTGCAACTGCTATATGATATGCTGCTCACATATAAATATAATTAAATTTACTGCATACTAGTATGTATATGTATACTATGTAGTAAATTAGAACAATATGCCATTATCTTCTAAAGCCAAACGATTATTTTTTTGTTTATTACAGAGAACCTTTCCCAATAAGTAACTCTACAATATATTTAGTAGATACATAAATTATTAGATTTAGACGCCATTTATGGCGCAGAAGCACAATCGTGAGACTATAAATGCGATAGGCAGTGGGTTCGATCCCCACTGTAAGAAATGAAATACTTCATATTTTTATTTCCTTGCTTTGGTAGCCAGTCAAAACCGCGGCGTTAAATTTCGCCACTCAACACACAATGCCTCTAGAAAGTGGGGAAAGGAAGTAGGTTCCTGGATTCTCTCTTCCTATCCTGCTATGGACGGGATACAGCATGAAGTAAGAATAAATAAATGAATAAATACATATATTGCAATAGTTATGTTCGGTTCCACATAACAACAATAGCGGTATTATGAAACCAAATTGATTCATATGTAACCTAATCAATACATAACATATTAATTGGGTTGGTATCATATTATATTGTAAATACAGTCTCCAATTAGGCTGATTGGTTTCAGACAATGCCTAGATCATGTCATCAATAGATCTAAATTTGTAGATATTTTAGGAAAATTTTCCTAATTATTGTATCGACAAATAACTAGGAAGAACTCCTACTAACAAGTGGCAAGAGTATTACATGTTATCAGCTTCACGCTGTATCGCGCACACAGCAGGGTAGGCAGAGAGAACCTAGTGTTAAGACACTCCGTTCCCCACTTCTTTTTTTACCCATAACATGTTATGGATAGAAAATTACGTCACTCATGGTAATGTTATTTATTAATTTAAAAAAAATACCGTATTGAATTAGCTTAATTTACAATACTTCAATATAAATAGGTATTCTAGAATGGTCCAATGTAATAATAGACTAGTTCCGTATGTCAATTTTAAAAATAAAATAAAAATAAATCCTAAATGTTTTCGATGACCGTAAGACCAAAAGTACTTTTTTTTTCGCTGTCAAAATGGTAGTATCAATACAAACTTTATTTATATAATATACGAGTTAAAGTGAAATAGCTCCACTTTTGCACAGCTATAACTTACTTACAAAGAAAACATTCATGTTTGTCGCAAATAGAAAATACGGTAGAAAGAAAATTGAGTCAGGTAAGAAATTTCTAAAGAACCCACGACCCTCGTCAACGCGCTAACGACAGAGTCCGCCCTGAAATATTTGATAGCGGCGAAAGGTGGTGTTTTGTGTTATAATTAGGGTAATAATGCGTGTGTATGATAAAATAAGATATGATATAAGTTTTTTTTAGGAAAATTATATAATACTAGCGACCCCCTCGCGGCTTCGCCCGCTTAAACTACTGAATTATTTACTTAATATACTGAATTACGTTCTCTTGTATTACATTCTTCATGGGTGCATCGTTAAGGGGCCCTTTGGCCCTAGGACTGTGTACCTGTCCTAGAGCAGATACAGAGAGAAGGATTTTTGTTGGGATTGGAAGGATGATCAAATGCCACATGACACGGTCAGCTCAGCCAGTTGAGACCCTCAGTAAGGAAGGCCCAGCTTAAGTGACCAGCGACCGAGGTGACTGCTCAGTAGTCAAATTCGGGGAAGGATAGAAAGTCACTCGGAAAACGACGTCTGACCTCTGGCGGCTGATTGTGCACTGGGCGATGCTCCTTAGGTGTAGGTAACACAATAAATCAGCACGTAGTAACGCATTGGATCCGAATTGGACCCTTACTATTTTTAGGTTGCGGTGATGTTCCTCACGTAATATAGTGCCTGGGTTACTCGCTGGAGAGTGAAGTTCTGGACCACCTGCAGGATTCCTCGTTGATTGGCTGGCGTAGGTAAGATAAGGCCTGACCCACGCCTTGTAGTGCTATAGTTTCGTTCTTAGGGGTAGGTTGGATCTGAAGAGTGGTCGCAGCAGGAACATTGCGGTCCTCGCAGCGTTGGAGACTTTCTTGACTTGCCCTGTCATCGAAAGTCTTCTGTCAATAACAACTTTCAGATAGTCGCTCTGCTGCTCCAGGGGACCTGCTGGCCCTGCTCGCTCAGCGAAGTATGTAATCGGCTGTGTCTTGGCGACGTTAAGGGCAAGACTCGACTCCGTCAGCCAGTTCGGCATCAGATCAAGGGCTCGCAAGCTTGGTTCTTTGGTAGGGATTTAGAGACTTCGAGAGGGCAATGTCATCGGCGTAGAGCGCCAATATCGTGGCCGGCTGCGTTAGGATGTCATCGGTGCTGTTACACTCTCCACTCTCACGCAATATGTCCTATCAGGTAGGTAGTCGGTAAGGACATGCGCGACGTGATGGTGCCGGCTCTGAGCACTTTATAAAGTAGCTCCGGGTAACACACACGGTCGAAAGCGGGTGCTACGTCGAGGAACTATGGCACTCTCCTTTCGGTTAATCGCTGCTGCAGCGTAGTGGCCCGCTCTGGCCACCTGCAGAGTAGTTGAATGCCCGCTCGCCAAACTGCTTGCTTCGTGGTGCCAGAGAAGTGGAAGGAATAACTTCGCCACCGCGCTGATGAGGGTCGGTAACCCTCAGGGCTTCATGGGCTCTTCCCAGCCTTAGGCAACATGACCAGACCCTCCTTTTACGCCCGGAGGAAAGGAGCCAGGGGGCCGTGGCGGATGCACTTTTATAAGCAAACGACGCGTGGCGGGCGTCGACCCATATCGCAGCAAACATTTTTTAGTAATGTAATTTAAATCTGTGTTACAGCTTCTAAAGTACTGATTAAAATGAAAAACAGTAAATGACAGTTTTTATCTACATTAAATAGTCAAAGTAACTAATATACTTTTTGTAAGGTATAAATGAACCATGAGTCGATACAGCTGTTTATAGCCTGCGTTATTCATTTATAATGATAATTAAAGACGGACAGACGGACTACGAAGTGATCCTATAAGGATTCCGTTTTTTTTCCTTTTGAGGTACAGAACCCTAATATTGGTATTAATTAAATTATTTTTTTAGTTTGGTTATCCATACTCTTGTGCACTACATAATTATAGACTTAAGTCTCTTGGGAATTGATTTGATTTAGCTTGCAACAATTGTCATATTAAAAGAAAAATGTTTACTTATTTCATATTTGTCTAGGTAAGCTGTAACTGCGCGCACACTGCAAACGTAATTTTTCCCACATAAATTCCGCAAAAATTCCGGGTTAATATATATATTATATATTGATACACAAATCATTGTCTATCATACAGAAATTACGAGAACTACGTGGCTGCTTGAGAAAATCTCAACTTATATAGGAGAATATAAAATTTTGAAATTTCGGTCTATATTATAATCATATAATGTCGAGTATTTTCCATCATCACAGAAACAATAATTGAAAACTAAAGATTTTCACTTACTTTTCGCGCAATTTTGAAAGCATTGCGTATTGAGTAGCTTTGGCGCTTTGCTTTTTTACCAAAATGAATAAATGAGAATATTAATAAATTATCTCTTTTTCCAAATCTCTTTTTCCAAAGTGGCAACTGAATTCACAACTGTCTTTAAAGTCACTTGTTGGCTTGTGCCACTGTACCACGACGGCATTTTATTCGTTTCTTTTTTCGACCTTGAACTTTATGTTGTTAGTCCTACTGGCTTTTACAGCGACACCGAGTATAAATATTTAAAAGTAACTAAAAGTGCAAAATAACCCGGGGCGCGGTGCACGCAAGAGGACGCGTGGCGGGCGGCGAACCGTTTCGTAGTAAGGATTTTTTTGGTAATGTAATTTTTTGTAAATTTCTGTAAAGGAGATTTTGATCAACACCAAATGGCCAAGACAACTAATATATTTAATAAGTTCTTTGATTTTCACGATTATTACACATTTTAAATAAAACTACTTTAACGTCACGGGTAGACCACGGACTACTGCAAAGTGTTCGAAACGTCGGGTTTCCGAAAATGTATAATATAAAATATACGCGATTAATCCGGTTAAAGTAGTTTCATTTAAAACTAATATATTTATTTATATGCTGAGAGGAAGGGACAAATGCGACATGAACCAAAACTGCGGTTTATAGCCGGCATGATGTGTCAATTAAATGCGTTTTTCTCTAAAACTATTCCAAATTTCGAATTAGTGTAACGAGCAAATTTTATCTTCGTTTAACGTAGAAAATTAATAAAGTATTTAAAAGGATAAAGACTGATATTATTATGGACAAACATCTCTCACAATAAAAAAATATAAAATATTAAATTAAAATATAAAATATTTAAAAAATTAAATTAATATTTTTAGACAGAAATATGCTCACTGTATGTTATCCTTAGAAGATACGAATATGCTGTCGCTGACTTTTNAAGAAGAGTTTGAAAGGCCAGATAGAAACGAAATGCGTTATTATTTTATAATATATTCTTATTTTATAATATATAGAGAAGAGATATTTTATGTGTTCTAAGTTAAGTAACTTCTTAAGATGGCCGCGATTCGAATAACAGCAGTATGAAAAGCTGTAGTAAAATGTTTTAAGCAATTATGTAAAGTGTTTAACTTGTACAGAAGTTACAAGATTTTGGATTTGATTCTAATAATAACAAAATTTTATTTGTTTATAAATAATAGTCGAGGGTTGTTACGAATCGTAGCAAAGTGGTTTAATTTTTTTTTCTTAAAATTTTATCTCGCGTGTAACAGGATGTGTAAAAAGAAAAACATAGCAACATAACATTTTGCCCGATTTTGACATATTGCGTCGTAAGTGAATCATATGAGACTTCCCATATGATTTTATGGTGAGAATTGGTGAGTGGAAATTGAACTTAAAGCCATTGTATTTTCAGTTAGACGTTGAATAGCGTAAAGCAACACCGCACTTTGCCTCGACACCACAGCGAAGACATGAAAACATTAAATATTTACATTTCCCCGAGTGAGAATCCACCACGAGTGAAGCCCCACAACCTGTCGCGTTTAAAATCACACCCTTTTGCCCCTGCGGCATGATTGGTCTAAAAGCGGTTATTTTTAAAAAATATTTAAAAATAACCGCTTTTTAAATATTTTTTAAAATTTGAACTTTAATATTTGGTCACACAAAGCTGAAATATTTTAAATGGACTTCGCACGTGTATGTTAAAGCTGTTGCATAACGTACTTAAGAATAAAGACGGAAGTACACACGTTTTTATCATGCATTTTGCAAATTAAAAGAATGCAACTTGCTCTAAATGTTATTTTATCCTACATAAGTATTCATAAATGAACTTGGATATGTAAATGCATTTCTAAAAGAGTACTCTTTTCTTCTTGGTCATAATTAAAAATGTGATATAAAAGGCTTATCATTTTCATTTTTTACCTTACTGTCTTTGTTCTCGTTTAACATGTCACACTTAAAATATTTGGTTTTAATTTTAATATTCCAGTCGTGGCGCAGCGGCACACTGTTAAAACATGACACTGCCTTATTTATAAATAATGTATTATTCCTAAAAAAATCAAACAGATCTTGCAAATTTAACTAACCTAGTTAACTAAAATCACTAATTACCCTCAGATCAGTGAAAATATTTGATGATAATACCTCCTACTTCGACTTGTCAACTGATCCATAATGACCAATCATGTCATTCGGATGAATCAAGTCACGTGTACTAATACACGTGCCTCACTTCAGTACTCTATTTCAACGAAGGGAATAAGTGAAATTAGACATTAAATGGAACGTAACTGCGTAACGAGCTTGTCTAAAACCAGAGTGTCGTATAGAACTAGTAGGTACCTACATACGTCATATATTACATTTAGAATCGTAGATTGCTTTTCACCTTCACGCTGTATTCAGTATTTAGCAGAGTAGCCAGAAGGTACCTAGGACTTTCCGCCGAAAACGCTAAAAAAATAGTAGCTGATACTAAAATCATTTAGTTCAGTTCGGTAAGTATCTATACTAATATAATAAAGCGGAAGAGTTTGTTTGTTTGTTCTCCATGGATCTACTGGTCCGATTTACTTTGTTTTTGTTTTGTATGAAAGCTACGTTCTTCAGAAGTGCTATAGACTATATAACATTACATTACACATATATACTAACATAATAAAATACTTTCTAATTTGACATGCAATTTATTCTGTCATGTTAATAACAACCGACCGTTGCTTAGTAACGTTTTGCAAAGTTTGTTTGTCGTTTTAAGAAAACGTCACCCAAAATGAACTTGCTTAACGCTACATGGCGTGCGCTGACTCAACCTTATGAGATACATATAAACAATGTTTAACAAAAATATTGTTCTTTAAATAATGTTTAAAAAAGTCCGCGATGGAATATGTTTATCTCTGAAGGTTGAGCAAAAGTAACCATTTTAATTAATTTTCTTTAAATTTATTGGGTTTTTGTTAATGTGTTTTTTATATTTTGTTGTTTCATCCTTATGAATATAAATATATTATAATAGTCACTTTTAGCATTTTATCCAAATTGAAATTATAGTTTACTGTATAACTTTCTAATAAATAATTAAGGAAATGTCACTGATTGGAAATCACCTAGCCTTCGGGCAACATAGTAAGACCGACGCGAACGGGCAGATGACGTTGACGGTTTTATAAATTTTCATACATTTTCGAATTATTGTTAGTTTTTATGTAATTAATTGCTGTTTATAATTAATTTAAACTACTCTTTAGTTCTCTTCTTCTTTTCTTGGTGTGGTGTAAAATTTGATCCTGTGTGACATTGCCCGCTACTTTTTATTTAATGTTTATCTATACTATTGAAAACACATTTATATTGAAAACTTACGATCGAAAGTTATTTCATCATCAAAAAAAATTAATAAAGATAATTTTCTGCATTTATAGCATATAATTTGTGTGTATCCTTTTCGATAAAATGTAAAATTAAAATATTTCAACGCTCCGTTTACGGCCGCAAGTATGGACACGAGTCCAGCGGGGGATGCCTTTGCCGCCGATTGCGTCCTCGCAAGCAGCCATGTAGTGCTTGCACTTTCTCAAAATTATATGTATAAATTATATGAATTATATGAATTACTTAATTTATATTGATTATGTTATGGAAAATACAGCATAATAAAATAATTATAAGTGATATGCGAGCGAAGCCGCGAGTGGGCTGCTACTATTTTATAAAATAATTTAATTAAATTAAAACCGAACGATGTAGACGAGAGTTAATGTGGATTTTAAAAGGGCTCCCACAGCCCACACTTAAGTCGGAAGTTCCAGAAACTGCTCCGACCTCCTCAACCCGCAACGTGATGGACCTAGAACCCTTACACAATTAATGGAATGCTAAAGTATTATTTTCTTATATTAAAATTATTTAAAAGATACAACAATAATAATAACCAGTGAAACATTTGAAAATTTATTAGACGACCTTCTCAATCACTGTCTTTACGAAGGTGAATCTTTGTTTCTTGACTTCCATGTTTCTTTCAAATTGAAGTGGCTTCATTGCAGTACCAATGTAAGAAATAGCCTCAATGAGGTTTTCTATAATGATATAGTATAATATAATAAAACAAAAGTTAAATTTATGTTAAAGTTTACTGTTCGACTGATAGTAAAGTATAAAAGTGTATTAAATATTATATTTACAAATTTAGTAAATATTAAAAGAATAGGTGAATTTCTCCGCTCTCCTACATACTTAACAGACCGAAGGAGCCTCGTGTAAAACACTTTCCGCCGAATTCTTCAAAATTCAGTCTCCGAGCTGATATTAACTACAAATAAATAAATAATATGAATATTTAAATTTAATATATTAATACGTACGATATTTTATATATCCTAGAAAAAAATAGATTTTATTGTATTTATTTTATTTATTTAAAGGCAAAATTGTTTAAATTGTTATTTGAAATTTGTAACAATACGACCTTCGAAAACTGGGTTCATTTTCCGTTCCAGTCTCCAAACAATGCTT
Organism: Heliconius hermathena; assembly: GCA_013403705.1. Taxonomy (NCBI): domain Eukaryota; kingdom Metazoa; phylum Arthropoda; class Insecta; order Lepidoptera; family Nymphalidae; genus Heliconius; species Heliconius hermathena. Next base: position 19,927 of record JAAIXJ010000997.1, on the reverse strand, counting down.
ACTTTGTTACAAAACTTCCAGCCTTTAAAAATATTTGCTAGAATTTCTTTAAAATATTTTCGTTCACAAGAGGTAAATATAATTTAAAAAAAAATTTAAGTTAAATCATTCACAAGTTTATGAAGCATACAATAAGTAAAGATAAATATGATATGTCACTCTACATTGTACTTTCAATTCTCTTAAATAACTCATATTTGAATAACATTTATATGTATATTACAATTTGGGAATATCATTTTTTTAATAGTAGCAGCTATAAGTATGCCACGTTATTGCGACGACTGCGTGCGGGACGCTGTCATGCAGCTGCTTTTGCTGTTTTGCCAACATCATGTTCACTACTACTACCATCGCGTTTGTGAAACCCTGAGCTTCGTGAATCGTTAGGGAATATCATTTACAGCCTCTTCTTTTTTATTGGCCTCTTCGCTGGTGTCGAGGCAAAGCGCGAGATTGAGTTCCGTCACTCAATACGCAATGAATTCAGAATTCGCTGGATAATGGGGAACAACGGAGTGTCTTAACACTAGATTCCCTCTGCCTATCCTGCTGTGTACGTGATACTGTGGGAAGCTGTTTTTTTTATTTTATTTGGGAAAAAAGTGTATAGTATATTCCAGCTTATTATATATTTTTTTTATAAGATGGCTCACTTATAAATCCTCGGAATTTTAAATATAAATCCATTAATTAACACCAGTACCTATTTCAACGTTGAACTAATTTCGTACGTACAGATTACAATTGTAACAAATACATTTATCTGTAAAATAAAGTGGATTACAAAAAAACTAGCTTTATCAAACATAAAAAAATATATTTATAATACTTTAAAGAAAATATACTCATAAAACAAAGAAATTATTAATAGATAATGCGTGTATAGATACTACTACAATACGATTATTTTTAGATAACATATTTTAAACAACAAGATTTTAAACAGATTTTGTAATACTCTGCAAGATAATTTTTTTTGGTGGGTAGGCGTCAAAATACATACACGCGAATTTTATTGCTCTTGCTTTTATTTCATTTTTATATTAATTATTTATGTATATTAGTGCAGTAATTCTATAAAAATCATCCCACCTACCAGCCTACATATTATCCTTTATTAAAAGCACTATTTACAAACAAAATAATCAAGTATCAAGATTTTTTTTTCTTTTTCACTGTGACATATCAATAACTATGGAGTCAATGAAGCTTACAATCAATAAATTAAGTGAAGTTTTTAATAAAAGAATGGCCGAGTTCCAGCAAAATCTTCAAAGTTCATCCATTCCTGTGGTAAGTTCTACAACATCAAATATTGCAGCTCAGTTTAACGCGTTCAGAACTTTTGTTTTAACTGCCCTGGACAGCCTCCATAAACAGCTCGAGCTCCATACTAGTAAATGCGATGTCTTGGAGATAAGATCAAGGAGGAAAATCATCTTGATGCATGGTATACCGGAGAGCAAAAATGAGCATGTTGCCACAGTTGCTGCTAAAGTATTTTCTGACCATATTGGAATGCCTGATATCAATGCAAATCATTTTAGTCGCTGTCATCGTTTGGGTCGCAGCAATAACAATAAGCCTAGGCCTGTGCTGATTGAATTCAAAGATGCTATATCCAAAAACAGGATTTGGTTTGCTAAAATTGACCTCAAAAAAACTAGCATCACTATGTCAGAGTTTTTAACTAAGGATAGGCATAAGGCATTTGTTGGCTCGCCAACTTTATGGTATTAATAAATGCTGGACCAAAGATGTATTACTTCTATGGCTGCAGTGGATGCTGTACCGTCATCTTGCTCTGATGACCTTCCCTTAGGCACAAGCTCTCCTTCTACTACTATTCTGCCAAATCCCAGCCATAAGGATAAGGTCTCACAAATTAGGTCCAAGAGGGTGGTGAAAAAGTAAAGATAGTGTCCACTATTTGTGAGTATTCACTTCTCAAAATTATGTTGACTGTTGCTTCATTTTCTATAATATATACATATTATTATAAATATTTTACTAATTACTTAGCTTATAATTATATTTTGATATATAATCTTAATTTAAATAGTGTAGCTTCTACTATTTATGTCTGATTGTGGTAGTTTGTTTTCACTTCTCATAAATTATGTTGATTTTTTATATAAATATGGATAAATGTTTTACTATTTATTTAGCTTACAATAATATTTTGTTATATAATCTATCTTATTATCAATAACGTAGTTACTTCTATTTATATCTGATTGTGGTAGTTTGTATGAAATCTTATTAAATTTAAATAAATTGGCTATTTATTAATCATTCTGTAATTTAGTCTTAATTTGACAGAAACAGTTCCTTGTTTTTGTTATTTTTGCTATGTAATGTTGACAGATGACTGTTGGTGTCGGTTACAGATTACAAATTAATTTAATTCCATAGATAATATTTGATAATAATTGTTGATTTTTTTTCCTAGTGTATATATATTATGTATATGTATATGTATATATATATATATATATATATATATATATATATATATATATATATATATATATATATATATATATATAAACACTAAACATATTATATTTTAAACTAAACATATCATATTTTATGTAATTTTATTCTATATTACTGATTTATATTATTATATATCTAATCTCACGAATTGAAGTTTGGACCGTGACGTTGTCCCTCTTTTCCTCTTAACTACTTATCCGTAATGTTTCAAAGGTTGTCTGGCAGAGATTGCTTAAAGCAATAAGACCGTCTTTGCATACGTGTTTTTTTTCTTGTTTATTTATGTTGTTAATTTTTTTTTATATTTCTTTGTGTGCAATAAAGTTTATTGTATTGTATTGTATTGCATATTTTTTTATGGAAAACCTATTATGCTTAACACATTTTAAAAAATATTTCCTTCATAATTTCATCATACAGTTAATTTATTTGGTTAGCGAAAGAGCGTTATCGATTTTCTCTATAAATACGTTACACCGTATACTGGCTCGCTGACTAAAAATAAGTCAAAAGAGCTACATTATACTTGTCAACTCTTGCCTTATTTTTTTTTTGTTTTGTAATATATAATTTAAGAGTTTAAGTACATGTAGGGTATACGAAACGAATCTAATAATAGATCACAATTTCCTATTTGAAGGAATGAGTTATTTTAACATCCTCGCTCTGGTAATAAAACAAAGCGCGGCGTTGAATTCTGTTGCGTGGGAAACAGAATGTCTTAACTATTAACACTAGGTTCCCGCCACCAACTACCTACCTCCCTATGCTCCGATACAGCGGAATACAGGCTATAGCTAAAACTCCGTTTTCTATCTTTATTCGACCGAAACAAATATTAGATATTTTAATATAAATGGCGGAAGTTAACCCATATAAATCATTTTTTGTTTTGTCCAAAATTTGCCAAGCATATGTATTTATTATAATAAAAAATAATAAATAAAACATTGTTATTATTATAATAAATAAAAAGAAAAAAAAATACTAATATTTATCATCTGTCTTAAGATTCACTTTACAGATGTAAAGATACACAGCGGAGCGTAGATATTTAATTATATCAGCTTCACGCTGTATCCCGCACACTGCAGGGTAGGCAGAGGGAAACTGAGAACCTAGTGTTAAGACACTCCGTTCCAATGTTTTTGATAATTAATACATACATAGACTAATTTTGACCATCATATGTATTTATGTACACAACCAAAAACAGTCAAAAATTCAATTTTAAAGAACACACGACACGCAATTACTGCATTTTATTTGACAGCTCTGTATTAAGCAAAACTAATTTAACTTTGCAGAAATTATTAAACCACTGGTGAAATACGGTAAATACAACACGTCTTCACGTCAACGAAAATTTAGCTCCAACAATATATGTACTGAAATAAGCTGCTACGGAAATTGATTTTAAATATTTTTATTACTCACCAATTCAATTAATATATGAAAATGTAATTTCAATGTTGTTATCAATTCATTAAGACAAATAGCAACGTTGCGTATCGGAGAACGGAGATCCTCGACACTAGTCTCTCTTTGCTTTCCCTGCTATTTGAAGGACACAGCGTAAAACGAGAAAAAAAGTCTAAATTAAATCAATAACACGCTTGTAACAGTAGAAAATACATTTTTGACAGATAAACAAAGATTAGATATTCTTGTCTTAGTCGTATAACGATTCATAATGCATGCACCATCTGTTACCTATTTTACAAAAGCTTACAAATGGTGATGTTTTCCAGTCACGTCAGAAATGTATTACTGAAATAAATATACTAAAGTTTTACAAACTTATATTTATAGTGCTGTTATATATATTTTTAAGCTTCACGCTGTATCCCGCACGCAACGGGATGGTCCAAAGGAGCTTATTTTTAAGACATTCCGTTTTACATTTTCCACTGAAATGAGTCGAGTGACGGAACCCGACGCCGCGCTTTTATCTTGACACCAGAGCGAAAAAATAAAAACATTAAATATTTCATTTCCACGAGTGGGAATCAAACTCACAACCAGTCGCATTTGTAGTCACACGCCCATGCGCCACGACTGGTCTCAACTACTGCAAAAAGATATACATATATTTCTCAGTAATATAAATAATTTCATATCGTTTTTTGAACAAAATAACTAACGAAAATTAGAGAAAATGAACAAAAAGAAAACGGAATGAACGATTTACGAGAACTAAGAGATTCTAGTTGTAGCTATCTATACATTTAGATATTTTGAGTAAGTTTTTCGTATTTTTAATTTATAACAGAGCAAGAACTTCAAAGGAAACGAGACTGGTATTAGTTCGTTAAGATAGTGTCACTCTGTCTTATTGGTAGACAATAATCATTATAATACCCTTTTTTCAATGGCGTAGTACCCCTTCCAAGCATCTTTATTTGCTTGCTAATAAAATGAATAAAATTCGAATGATATTTTCTTATAGAAATCACCATCATTTTCAAATTAAAAGAGTTACATTCTAAGAACGTCTCGCTTATTTTATTAATAAACAAATTCGGTGGCAAGCGATGAAATTTAAACTTTAGAATTGAAAACATTTGAGGTTTCCATCACCAGCCCTTTATAACGTAACAGAAGTCCTTACTACATACTTTACTGTACTGTGTACTCCTTCTAACTTCTGTGCTAGTTAGACGGCCAATAACTTATAGAAAAGTTTTTCGATGTATGTGTCTGCACTCAAATACATACGATATTATTTTGGTAACAAGTGCTTATTAATTATATAACAATTTCTGAAATCTGACACTATAAACCTTATCAAAAATATTTTAGGTTTTACTAAAATAAATCATATTTCAATGTTTCAAATAATTTAATTTAATAAAACTTACAGTCTATGTACGTAATGAGTGCACAACGCAGTGACCTGTCGCGGTTTCACGGTGAGCCAAGTCCGACCGACCCGCGCGCACGGAGACACGCACACCAGATCAAAGGGACCAAATACTCTATTGTTACTGTCATTGCGGGTCGACGGGCGCAGTCTCTTCAATATTTCAAATATTATATATATATATATATACTGTTTTGAAGGTTATTGTTGAATGTCATTTGTTTATTGTGATGTTACGTTTCTTCGTTTCTTGTCTCATATATGTATATAGCAAATCTTTTTTGTTTTAATTTTTTTTCAACTTCGCGCTGTATTCCACATATAGTAGACAGTATAAGCCTAGTGTTAAGACACTCCCCTAACATTTTCATGGTACACATTTCTAGGTATTGCGTGATGAGTAGCGGAACTCAACGCCGCGCTTTTCTTGAGCTTTTCAAGAACGAAGAAATAAAAATATTAATAAATAACAATATATAGTTTGAGGCCAGTCGCGGCGCAGTGGCACAAAGTGTGACTGTAAAACCGACTGGTTGTGGGTTCGATCCCCACTCGAGTAGATGAAATATTTATTTACATTTATATTTTCATATCTTCGCTCTGGTGTCGAGGCAAAGCGCGGCATTGAGTTCTGTCACTCAGCACGCAAATCCAGAATCCGGCAGAAAGTGGGGAACAGAGTGTCTTAACACTAGGTTCCCTCTGCCTACCCTGCAGTGTGCGGGATACAGCGTGAAACTGTTTTTTTTTTCATTCCCCCGATTTAGAATCGAACCCACCACCGTCAAGTTACAGTCACATGCTTGTGCCCCTGCACCACGACGGCCTTAAAAATTGTTTTAAGTTTCTATTTATAATATGTGAGATGACCTATAAGTGTCCCACAGTAGTGAAGTTAGGATGTTTTTAACAGAACAAGACAGTATTCATAAGAAGATGATGATCTCACAAATTGAGCTATCGCTCTTTCTTCGTATGCTTACACCTAGAATAAATATAAATATATAGAAAGCAAATACGAAATCATCAAATAAAACTCAATAAAGAATACCTACATAGGTATGTATATACAATTTCTACAACCCCTAGAAACGGTCAAAAAGTCGAAGCATTTCATAGAGTCGAAATTCGCGAATACTCAAATCTTTATTAGGTACTTTGTAAACATAAAAAAATCATATTTAACCTTCAAATAATTTTCAACGGGAAAATTGTCAGTTACCAATAAATACGTCATAATATATTTTTGAAGTGTAAAAGAAATGAAAAATCTTTAAGAAGTTGGTCCTGACGTCGCTCCGGTATAAATAAGAATATTTTTACAAAATTTAAAGCGTCGCCTTCTCAGAGGGCATGAGTTGACAACTTTGACTACCTTGGTACATTTTAGGAGTGAAACAGTTTTAACTTATTTACAATTTTATTGCGTTAGAGAATCATTCATACATTGTTCGTTTTACAGTTTATTTCGTCAACTATAATCACTTGACTCAACTATGATCACTGACTATAATCACTTGACTATAATCACTTTTTTAATTTTTTTTAAGATTAGGGCCCTTCATCAGTATTCCCAATGCACCGCGAATAAGTTTCAAAAGAAAAGTTAGACAGAGCTGTCTCTGATCATTCTTAAAGATTTTTTATATACGAAACATGGATACGTCTTATCAGATTTTTATCAAATAAATAATATTATACAAAGCGATACTCGTTAGGCATATTCGTTTTTTACAAACCAAATTCTACTCTATTAAATATTCATATGTATGAAATATGATTTTTACTATTTCCGACAGATGATCCGTTTATTAAAAAACTTCCGTTGCTCTCTGGCGGCGGAACACAACGCCGCACTTTGCCTCGTTACCAGAGCCAGTAAATGAAAATATTATATAGCCAATAAAGGTAAATATTTCATGCCCTCGTATGGGAATCAAACCCACAACCGTCGTGATTACAGTTGCACGTTTGTGCAACGGTAAAGTGGTAAGAAGAAAATTCTAGTATATATTTTGCTTGCCTATAGGTAGGTTAAAATCACTGATTTATTACAATCAGTTCAGACCGACAGACCCGCTCTCCAAACCTAGGTGGGCCGTGACAGGACAGAAATGTATTTTCAAGAACAACTGAATGGGACGAAGTTTTATCTCTCCCTTTGTAGATAACAAACAAACAGTGCTCGCAGAACAATGTGGTACAGTAATGTTTAGGTTGTGGTATTTTGTTTAATAAATATTGAAGCTTTATACTAAAGTCTGAGATTTCGCCGCTATATTCCAATTTTTCATCTTCACATTATAACCCGCGTGTAGCAGAGTAGGCAGAGGAAGCCTAGTATTAAGACACTGCGCTCCCCATTTTTTGCCGAATTCTGGAGGCATGGCGTGGTAAGTGGCGCAACTCAACGCCGCACTTTGCTTCGTTACCGGGGCGAAGAAATGGAAATATAAATTTAAATAAATATTTCATTTCCTCGAGTGGGGATTTCATTTATTTTAATAAAAAGTTAATTATACAATTTATTAAGAAACTAATATTTTATAGTCATACAACTTATTAAAAAAATTGTAATACATATATAGATTAATCACAAATTGGCGTTATTCAGAAATCCACGCGAGTATAAGGAATGCGGTTTCAAAGGCAACCTCTGTACCAGATTGGGAGGCATTCAGCCTGACACGTAACTAATTAAGGAGAGTGAACTGTACGTAAGTGGTGGAAAGCGGCGCCACAGAGACTAAAGTAATCATCTATTGGCAGATGTCAGACTGATGTGCGTCCGTATGCGTATGCAATAAATTATTCACCAACCATATGTGGGAATATTTCAAATACGATATCAATTTTTTTTTCAACTTCACGCCGTATCTCGCAGTTGGCAAGGTAGGCAAAGGCTAGTGCTAAGACACTCCGCTGTCCACTTTTCGCCTAATATTTTGAGGCATTGCGTGTTGAGTGGCGGAACTTAATGCGCACGCTTTGCCCCGACACCAGAGCGAAAAAATTATGATATTAAATATTTCCTCAAGTGGTAATCGAATCCACAAACTGTCGCATTTACAGTCACACACTTGTGCCGCTACGCTATGACTGGTCCGAGATAGATTTTCTAGCTATACATTACTGAAATGGTAGTAAAATTAAACAAAAGAGCGAATAAAACGTATGAAGTTATGGCAATATTTCAATTTTCCTAACAAATAAATAAAATAGGTATAAGTTTAATATTTTATTTTTAATGGATATGTTATAAGGATTGCTTGCAATTGTTCAACAAGTAAAATTATGTATTTTAATTCATATGAAAATCTAAATGTTATAAAAAGAAACTCTACATTGTGCTCTCCAAATAGCGCAGTCAAACTTTCATCATTTCTCGTATAGAAGTAACGCTAAAGCGTAATGTTTAATTTTGAACGTGATATATGAAGACCACGTGTGTTGGCCATCCTTTATTTCACCACACACTTTGTAACGTTCGTGTTGTAATTGTACTTCAATAGTAGATATAATTTAACTTTTGGTTCTTACTAGTAAGTCTTAGTTATAAAAAGTTACGTTTTTATTAATATAATATAATATTTTTTTTCATCTTCCACACTGTATCACACACGAAGCACGGTAGACAGAAGGAATTAGGTAATTTGTGTCAACACACTTCGTTCATCCCATTAAAACTCCACTACTTCCGTTCTCCACTTTCCGCTGAAAGTGTCGGAACTCAACGCCGCGATTTACGGAAGGTATCGCAACTCAATGCTGCGATTGGCCTCCTTACCAGAGGGAGAAAATGAAAATATTAAATATTTCTTTTCCTCGAATAGCAGTCGAGTCTGTTACTTGTGACACATCTAGTTTCTTTTTTCATCTTCATGTTAGTATTTCACGTGATATACAGTTGATAAATTAATGAATTACGAAGTTCCGTTATTTTACAATATATTGTTCGTTGAGATACGAAACTGTAGCATAACTTTGTCTAACTACACCGGGAAATCTAAAATATTTTTAATACAAACGTATACCTAAATAAGAATCTGACCTACAATCACCATGCAGGTACACTGATAAGCAGAGAAAATCTAGTGTGAAGACACTTCGTTCCTCAGTTTCCACCGAATTCTCGAAGCATTATGTATTGAGTAGCGGAACTCAATACCGCGCTTTGCCTTGCTACCAGACTGAGGACATGAAAATATTAAATCATTTCATCACCCGCAAATTGCTGCTACAGTTACACACGCTTGTGCCATTGCACAAGTACGTGGATATTATTGAAGTATGTAGACTAAGCTAAAAAAAATATTTGAGTAATTTGATAAATTTGATTTATTAATTTGAAGCCGGGCTGTTGCAGTGCTGATGTGTCTACGTATGATGTTTGTGAATTCGAATCAATAGAATGTTTTTTTAACGGAAAATTGAGAATAGAGTAATGTATTTTCAAACATATTTCTGCCATCTTCGAGTATTTAAAGACAATCTTTCTACCTAACCTTTCTTTTCTACGAACTTTTCTATCTTACTAGGGGAAATAAGAGATAGTCGTATCTTTAACGTTTTGGTACCATCACTAAACCAACACAGCATAAGTAAGTGATGTCAAGTGGGTAAACGAAATAATGAATCTTAACAATATTTTTTGAGTAGTAAAAATTTCCCTATCCCGAGATGTTTAAAACATAAATAAGCATTGTAACAAGTACGTAAGAAATTCAACGTTGCTTAAGAAGTAAAAGTTGAGTGGCAAGATACGACACTTGGACGTTTAAATTTTTACACGTTAGAAATCGTGATTTTCATTTTGTTATAGGACTATATAAAAACTTCGAAACATTTGTTGTTTGTATATATTAATCACATTATTAGGTCCTTGAATAAGTTATCGCTGTTTTTTTTTTTTTTAATAATTTAAAATATAATGCTTACAATGACATTACTCAAAGTATTGTCCATCATTAGAGACCACTTTCTCCCATCTCTCTGGTAGCAATTGAATCCCCTGTCAGAAAAACGACTCATCTTTCGAGGCAATCCAGGAATCAAGCCATTTTTCGGCTTCTTCAAAAGAATGGAAGCGCTGCTCGCTTAAACCGTGCGCCATCGACCGAAACAAGTGGTAATCGGAGGGGGCTATGTCCGGTGAATACGGCGGGTGGGGTAGAACTTCCCATTGAAGTGTTTCCAGGTAAGTTTTGACTGGTTTTGCCACATGTGGCCGAGCATTATCATGTAATAAAATCACTTTGTCGTGTCTCTGCTCGTATAGTGGCCGCTTTTCTTTCAGAGCGCGACTCAAACGCATCAACTGAAGTCGATAGCGAGCTCCCGTGATAGTTTCATTAGGTTTAAGCAGCTCATAATAAATTACGCCCTGCTGATCCCACCAAATGCAGAGAAGAAGCTTAGAACCATGGATATTTGGTTTTGGCGACGATGTTGATGCGTGACCCGGCATGCCCCACGATTTTTTTCGCTTTGGATTGTCGTAGTGAATCCACTTTTCATCCCCAGTGACGATACGGTGCAGAAAACCTTTTCTCTTTTGCCGTTGAAGCAACAATTCACACATGAGAAAACGTCGTTCTACGTCTCTCGGCTTCAACTCATACGGCACCCAATGCCCTTGCTTTTGGATCATTCCTAACGCTTTTAAACGTTTTGAAACTGTTGACGCATCTACTTGTAACGTTTTCCCGAGCTCTACTAACGTCTGACATGGATCTTCTTCAAGCAATGCCTCCAATTCTGTCTTCAAATTTTGTCGGTGCTCCAGAACGCTCTTTGTCTTCAAGGTCAAAATCATTACTTTTGAAGCGCCTAAACCAGTCTCTGCACGTTGTATTCGACAAAGCATTGTCACCATATGTCTCAACGAGAATTCTGTGTGCTTCTGCTGCAGATTTTTTCTGAATAAAGCAGTGCAATAAAATTCCCCGCAAAAACGCTTTATTTGGCACAAAAGTACACATTTTCACAAAGGGAAAATAAATATGTAGTTGACACTGTAGTAAACACTATTCTACTATAATTTGAGGTTACATATAGTACTACTTTGGTGATTCGTTACCATACGAAATTCCATGCACAGAGTGCTGCAATGTCATCGTTCAAAAAACAGCAGCAACTTATTCAAGGTCCTAATACTTAATGTCATAAGTCCACCATCGCTATTTCATTTCAAGTAATTTTATAAATTTACAATTATTTATTAAAGCGAAATTTCAATAGATAGCTATTTTCGAATATGGACGCTGTTATTGGCATTGAAGCATATTTTATAACGATATTATATATCATACATATTTTGATTTTGTAACGATACAAGGAGAATGCGGTGTTGAGTTCCTGTTTTAAACACTTAGTCCCTCCAAAATTCGGTCGAAAGTAAGGAGCGGGATATCTTAACACTAAGCTTTTTATTTGCCTTGTTACATGCGACATACAGCGCAAAGTTGAAAAAAAAAACAAAGAAAACGAAAATTGTATTAAATTTAATCTTTTCTAACAAAATTTTATTTTTATAGCAAAAACAAAACATTTCTGTATAATAATATATTATATTGGAAGAAACTTTATAATGTACTAGGCTGGTCTCATTACTTTCTATGCAGCTAAATAACATGTGAATCTGATATAAATATATTTGTTATTTATTTACTAACTACAATTTATTAAGTAAATAGTTTTTTATCGGTACATATTCGGCTCCTTTGGGGGGACTGTACCTTCAGCATAAATAAAAATATTTTATTGGAGTATAATTAAAACTCAACGTGGTTTTTCAACTAAGTATCAAAACTGAGGAATTATTTTTAAGATGCCATTATTTTTTCTTTGTTGAATTATAATTTATTTAATCTGCAACGCTGTTTGCAGTTACAGATTAAATCAATAGAATGATTGATTGCAGATTAAAAAAAATGTGTTTTTTGGCCATTCTTCTTTTAACTTAACTCATATGTCTAAATTGTAACATATTAATAAAACTAACCATATAAACCAAACTTTATCTTTTTCCCTTTCTATTCTAAACATAGTGTCTAATGAATAAATAAAATATGAGTAATTGTTATTTTTTAAATCGTTCAAGAATTACTTGAACGTATGCATTTTATAATTTTTGAGTCAAATTCATTTATTTAAAAATAAAAAAACTGTTACAACAAATCCAATATTGTATATTCAATCGAAGAAGTAAGAAAAGATACACAATAATAAAAATGTTCCAAAACACGCTTTAGGGAGATAAACCACGATGGAAATATAAAGCCTTATTAGCGTTGTCAGTAACTCTTGATGAAAGGACTTCGTGCCAACAGAATTCGATGCTGAGTTTCTTTGATTATAATTCCATACTTTCATTGATTTAATATTCTTAACATATAACACTCGAAAAAATGTTGGTGTTGTTTGTTTTATTCTGTAATTGTTTGTTCAAAACTACAATTTCTTTAATTGTGTTTATTATACATGTTTTGTTAATTTCTCATCAACTATTAGGGACATCGTGGTATCATAGTTTACAGTAATATTATATGGCCATTATAGGTGCGTTAAGCGTGCAGCTATTAACAGCAACGGTTATAAGTTCGATTTCCATTCTGGTGATTGAAATATTTTATATTTCATTATCACTCCCTCGATCTGGTACCGACGCAAAGCAGGCGTTCCTAAAAAAATGTGTTGAAATTCAAGTAGATCGCGGTGTTGGTTCGATTCATTACTTTACATGAGACTAAACATAAGTAAAGACAAAAAAATATAACAAACTATAATTTAGCAAAAACAATGTTACTTTTCCTTACAATAATAAAACACAATATATCATTGCTACAGATAATCTTTGTTCATAATTAATATTGGTAAGTCCATCCATCAGAGGAAAAGGAATCTTATAGTCATATTTGTGAACAATCTGTAGTACCATTCGTCTTCTCTGTCGCAAACAAGTTCTCAAGATTGATCCTGAACGCAGGTGTCTCTTACAAATTGATGATCATCACTCACGATGAACTGTATTCTGGAGCTATATTACATCAAAATGATTGTTGTTTCCTCTTGATTTATACGCGGCCGTTACTCGCACATTATTAACGTTGACCCAAATGACATTTTAAATCTAGTGGTATATCTAATGTCTATGAGATTTTCTTATATTATTTATATTACAATAGGTATATTTAAAACCATAAGAGGCCAGTCGTGGCGCAGTGACACAAGCATGTGACTGTGAATGCTCATGGAAATTAAATATTTAATATATTTAACTTTGCGCTCTGATGTGGAGGCATAGTGCGACGTTGTCTTCCGCTACTCAACACACGCCTTACCACTTAGAGAGAGAGAGAGAAAGAGAGATTAGAGAATTTTACCACTTTGTATTCGACAAAGCATTGTCACCATATGTCTCAACGACTTATTCAAGGTCCTAATAGTTTACCATATTTAGAATAGAAATGTACTTAACACAGCTTCACACCATATCTTGCACACAACAGAGTAGACAGAGGGAACCTGAGAACCCAGTACTAAGACACATCTGATCACCATTTTCCGCCGAATGTAGGATGCGTTTCGTGTTGAGTAGTAGAACTCAACGCCGCACATTGTCCAGTTACCAGAGAAATTGAGAACCCCACAACCTTTTGCGTTTATATTCGTTCACATGTATTTTTAAACAAATTTCAGAAAATTGAAAACAGTCTAAGAAAACCACCATTTAAATTAAAATGAGTCCTCTTCATAATTGCAGTTTTTCTAAACAGAGCATCCGCCAATAAAGTTAGTAAATGTTACTTAAGTTCCTGGCGTTGTGTAAAGAAATAATAAAATTAGTCTTAACTTAATTTTTGCCCTTTCACAGCCAGAGACAGACTCCGTTCCACAGCACCACAACGGTCCTTGGTATGACAATTTATTAGAAAAAATATTACTTATTCATTCAGAATTCACATAAAAGCTACGATACAAATCGTGAAAGCGTAACTTTAAGCATACATCGAAACATATTTCATTTCCAGTAAAATATTTATCAAAAAACTAAATCAATATTTCCTCATTCGTCTATTTATACACACACATTTTTCAAAACAAATAAGCCTCGCAACCACTAACGCGAGCGGTCTATTGTAATATGAAAAGCCAAATCCTCGCTTTGCCAACATGTATGATGGAGAATGGCCAAAGTCTAATATTTTTAGAGTTAGTTTTTGTACACTTTTTTGTCAATCTACAAGATGGATTCCATTTTTAATCTCCTTTTCACTGCGCCAACATACATTTTGCCCTGTATTTGAATTTCTAACTTTTTTAATCTCTCCGGACGGATTAATGAAATGAATTGAAATTCACATTAATTATTATTTAATCTATGCCTAAGTACACAGACTAAACAAAGACATTTAGATGGACTCGAGGAAAATTGAAATGAATTACTTAATGGATGGTCTCTAAATGATGTTTAACGAGAGATTAATAGCAACATTGTTGAGCCCTAAATAAGGCTGAGAGCAATCATTAATCCGTGACAACTCTGTTTTATAACATTCATTTTCGTCACCTATTAATAATAAGAGTGTTGTCTCCCTTTTAAGTTCTAGACATATTTGTTCTTATTAATCTTTTAGCTTAAGTCACATTGAAGTAGTATAATATATAGACCAGGACAGTAATTTAAGAACATTTATATTTTAATACTTGAATATCCGAATATAAAGAGAAGAAGTGAATGAGAGGCGATATGGCCAATAAGAGCTATAACTTTGTTGTTTTTTTTGTACATTGCACTACTACGTCGAAAATAAATTAATCAAATAAAATACTATAGATATTTTTTATTTACTCTCCTGTATAAAGACAAAGACTACTTTAAGAATATCTCTTAGCTACTGACTATATGTGTATAAAGTCTATGTGGTAGTCTTAAGTCCGCTTAGTTTAATCTGCCTCTTAGAATCTCAGTCACGTTTCATAAAACTTGTGGTGATACCTATTACATATTGCTTTTCGATTTAATTTCTTTATATTACCACTTCCAATCCAAGGTAAATCTTTATAATATTTCGAATGTATATGTCCATTTTCTTTCTATATAATTTTTATTTAAGAACTATTCCAAGAATCTATGAAGCTTATTAAATACATTTTTTGTTACAAATAGTAATTTAATAATTTAAATCGACTATCAATTAACTAAATACTACATGCCTCTTTTAGAAATGCATGGATCATCACACAACGGATTTTTGATTTAGAGATACCTAAGTTGGAATATATCTTATTTAAATCAAGGGGCATATGATATGATTATTAATTTTGATTTTGGTTTCTTAAATCCTTATGGTTAAATGTGTGAATTATTATAGTTTAAGAATATGTCACTTACATTTAACTATGTAAATATGTACATATGCTTATTTTATTTAAAAAATATATAAAATTTAAAAAAGCGAGATTTGTTAGCAATATTTTTTATTTTAGTAATTGGTTAGATTACGTTGCCTTATTTTTTTATATTTCACTTAGTATGTGTGCTTTTCAGTTTCCTTGTAGTAATAAAATGCTTTGATTAAAATCAGTAATCGAGATTTACAGTTAAGACACTCCGTTCTCCACTGTCCGCAATATTTTTGAGATGTTGCATGTTACGTGGCGGAACTCATCGTGGCGCTTTCCCTTATTACCAGAGTCAAACACATGTGCTAGTGTGACCGGCCTGTGCCGACCCCTCACAAAAATCATTTAATTTTAAACAGTTTTATTTAAACCCATACCATACCTAGCGTTACAAATCCATATGACTTTGTAAATATAACTGAAAAATATTGAAGATTTCTAAAATTTGTATGAAAACTAAATTTATTTAAACGTAAGTAGATTTAAATTTTATTTACATTATATCTTCAGAATAACATCAGTATCGCATATAGAAGACTATTTATGGTGCATAGCCAGCATACATTTTTTTGCATACAGAAATTTCTTACATATTCTTAAATTCAATATTATTCTGGAAAAAAAATTGTGGAAACAGGTGCTAACACCTGTTACTTCTAAAAGTATAAGATCAAAATCTCTCTACAGGTCGAGATCTATGAAGATCTCGGTATCTCTAAAGCTACCATTCATTCATTTCTAAAATGAAATCTTTACACATCTCTCAAGCTCTCTATTCTGTTTATAAGATTGATTTCAAAAAGTTACAAGTTGTTACAAGTTTATTGTTTTTTTATTTATATTTTACTCAGTACATTTTTAACCCCCGACGAAAAAGAGGAATATTATAAATATGACTTGACTTTCTGTGCGTCTGTGGCACGGTAGCTCCTGAATTTATTAAACGATTTGAGTGCAGTTTTTTTAATCGGAAGCATTGTTCATCGAGATGGTTCTTAGTTATGTTATATGAAAATTGAATGAAAGGTTTAAGAGCTACAAGCACTTCGCCAAGATGAAGTCACTACCTATTATATCTGTATGTATGTCAATCACTATTATATAAATATATCGTCAATCACTATTTAATTATATTTGGTTGGGGTTTTTTTTAATTATTATTATTTTACTTCGTTTACAAATCTCCATTGTATTATGTACCTACTATAGAAATAAAAAATTGCTACACTTGTATCGATTAATAAAATTTTCTTAAGAACCGAAAAAAAGTTCAAAAGCAAGAACACAAACAACACTATATTTTATATCCACATAATATATGTATATGAACGTACATGTAATATACTACTGATATTAATTCAGCGACTAAATAAATACGATACGTCCAAAATCCACTTGTAAATCTTCCACATAATACACAATGTACTTGATTAATGTACGGAACCATTTGGTCTCAAACGCCGGCTATCTATGTACTAATCCTAAGATTATTAGGGATTTCCGTCTCGATTTCGATTGTCGTTCGGTTTATAAAGAAGTCTTTGTTAAAAAGATGTTAGTAAGGGCAACTGCATGATCTAATTTTCTACTCTAATGATATTTGCTTGTAATATAACGATATTTGTAATTTAATTTAAAGTCATGAATCCTTTTGTTATAATATTATATTTTATTTTGCACTTTAAATACAAAATTAGAGAAAAATATTTGTTTAAAATGGCTAGGTCATTTCTAAAAGATTTTTTTTCCAGCCAACCAACGGAAGTGGGTGAATGCTAAATAGCGGACTAAGACCACAATGCTATCATAAAGAGAAAACGATTGAAAATAACAAAAAAAAAGAAAAAAGCACAATACACATATAAGCATAAGTACCTATAAATACAGATATACGATTGTTAAATAGACTACATATACAGTATACACATACAAACCTGATTTTTATTTAGTGGTAAATGAAAATTAAGCCCTAAAAATCGAATGATTTATCAATTATTTTTATACACAAACACATCATACTTCTACTTGTAACAGTACTTGTTAATGCTGAAATAACGGAAACTACATGCAGGATGCATTGTGGCTTACAGGAAATTGAAAATCCTATTTGACGTTTCTCACTTTATTCAAGGCAAATTCTTTTCAAAGGTTGATTTTTCTTTCTTTATTTTACAATGAAATGAATTAGAAGCCAGTCGTGGCTTAGGGGCACGAAGTGTGATTGCAAAACTGACTGGTTGTGGGTTCGATCCCCATTCGAGTACATGAAATATTTATTTAAGTTTATATTTTAATTTTTTCGCTCTGGTGTGGAGGCAAAGCGCAGCGTTCAGTTCCGCCACTCAACACGCAATGCCTCTAGATTTCAGCGGAAAGTAGGAAATGGAGTGTCTTAACACCAGGTTTTCTCTGCGTACTCTGTTGTGTGCTGGATACAGCGTGGAGCTGATAAAAAAAAGAGTACTACTACTTACAGTTCCATAATCAAGTATTCTACACCAAGTGAAGTGGAAGTGAACAAAATATATGAAGATGTAGCTAACTTCTTGATTTTACTAACAGATTGTTTGATCTTCAAAAACAATAGGGTTTCGTCCCTCTTTTTTGGCTCGAGGGCTCAATATTAATGCATTCTCATCCGATATATGTCAATTGCCAAGTTTAATTGGGATACAAGTTACAAATCAATATAAAAAGAATGTATTAAAATATTGCTACTAGTTTATTAAGAAATCTACAAATCGATGCTCCTAAGTAAAAGGGCCAAAGTGCGAAATCACAACTTTACAGGAGAGGCTTCCAAAGTTTAAATTTGCTACAACTTTATGTTGGTACATCCGAAGAAAATGAAACTTTGCTTATCAGCTAAGACAACTATCCTCTATATATATACTGTAGTATTTTATTTATATTTGTCCTAGTATTTTTTTTTACTGCACAATGGCCATTATACGTTACCTTTTGTTATATTTATTCTTCTCAAAAACGCTCTAATAAGGCCAATGTACCACATTGGCTGTTTTATGCGTATTATGCTAAATAACAATATATAATATTTTTTTCATATTTTANTCTTTATTCAAATAAACTCTTATAAGCACTTTTGAATCGTCGAATGAACATATAATAAAAAATAAAAAGCTACCACCGGTTCGGAAGGCAGTTCTGCTGAGAAGAGCCGGCAAGAAACTCAACTATAAATATAATTTTATTACATTAACTGGCTATAATATATAATTTTATTACATTAACTGGCGGCTATCCTGCATCACATTCCATGTTTATCCTCATTTACATGTTTATCCTCTAAATATTTTTGAACAGTGTATTAAGCTTTACTTGTTAGTATTTTTTTTAAAGCTACTTTAAATTGTGGTAGTGGCAAACTTAGAATACACTGCGGAAGTTCATTATATACACGTATACTCAGACCCATAAAAGATTTATTAACTTTTTGGAGGCGAAAACGTGGCGTAACACTATTTTATTGAGTAAAAATAGCTTTAATAAAAAAAAGGATTGACGTGGACATACAAACTGTATAAAATCTATCAAAAAATAAAGAGATAAAACCACTTATTGTCTTTATTTGACACGATATAATTAGAGGCGATTAAAGTTTCTTATTAACTGTTGTTATAATCTGGTGGTATAATAATTTTCGACATAAATGACACAAGTCCTTCTTACAAAATTTTATTGGTAACACCTGGTTATAGCAGCAATAACCATTTCAACAATTTGTCTTCTTGTTCATACTGGCTGATTTAAGATGTTAATGTGACTTATATTATCTTTTTTTATTATAAAACGTAAATGTTTTGTATTAAGTCCCTCTATAGTTTTCAACTGATAGCAAAACAAAACAAACATATTATACAAATACATATGTCCTGCTGAGTTTTTATGTCTGATTAAATCGGCAATTTCCATTTTTAATTTAAACAGAATCTCTTTGATGTCATAAATTATGTATCTAATTGTAATATAGTAGCTGTAACGACTCAATTTTGTTTAAGACACCCTTCTTTAGTTTTTAATTTAATTCTATCGCTGGCTATTTCATTTGATTTTGAACTAGATTAGACTATTATAGTTTTACTGATTGAAGTATTTATTATTGTTGGCCCACAGCTATTAATAAATATTTTCTTG
>JAAIXJ010000745.1:0-63926 GCA_013403705.1 Heliconius hermathena | reverse complement strand
TATTTTAAGCGGGCGAAGCCGTGGGCGAGCCGCTAGTTATGGAATATGTCCTAAAATGTATAATATACTTATAAATTATTTAAATAATACCAAAATAAAACCAAAAATCTAATTCAATTTGAATAATATAAAAAAAAGCGGAGAACACTTCACGCTTTTACATTTTTACATTCTTATTTTTTTAGCGCCACGCTGTATCTGGCACATTTAGGCACTCCGTTCCCCATTTTTCAGCGAATTCCGGAAGCATTGTGTGTTGAGTGGCAGAATTCTACCCCATGCTTTGCCTTGACACCGAAGCGAAGAGATGAAAATAATAAAAGAGAAAATAATAAATATTCATTTTAACTCGAGTGGGATTCGAACATACAAACTGTCGCTTTTACAGTCACACTTTGTGCTTTAATTCTTAATTCAAATGATATATAGGGGAGAGGGGGGTAGCTTAGAACAGGGGCACCTTTGAAAATATATGTTTACAGAGCTATTTTAAAAAGAAATTTTGATAGATTTTTTTTGAGCAGTGGCAGCACTAATCTGCACACGTGTCACTTGTCACCGCTGATATATGAGAACCAGTTGTTGAGTTACGAGNTACAATTGTATATTTTAATTTAAAATATGTAAAATCAAAAAAAAGTAATAATTTTCTTTTTGAAGGCTGAAAGAAAACTTACAATTTTGTGTTATAAATATATATTAAATAGCAAATAATATAGAAATATATGTTATTTTTGTCTACACGTATCACTCACAATATGTAAGGAATATTAAGAGAATTTTGTAATACTTATATCACATTATAAGTAACATTATATTATTTACTATATACATATAGTAACTTATATTCTATGTAGATAATAGATGACCTAGAAAAGCTACTATATAAAGTGTTAGTTAACTCTTGCTCTTTAGATATAAGCTGATGCGTGGAATAAGCCTTTATAAATTTGCTTACATTTTACCACTTTTTGCGCATATAGCAGGACAGGCAGAGGGAACCCAGTGCTAAGAATCCCTGTTCCCTAATTTCTGTAAAATTTCAGAGACGTTGCTAGTTGAGTGGTGGAACTCAACGTTACGCTTTGGCTACCGGGGCGAAGAAATAACAATAATTTATATATAATAATACCCCGGATTTACCTTAATTTGAATAAGAAGTAATAGAAAATGAAATCTGCAGTAATCTTTAATTATATATATATATATATATATATATATATATATATATATATATATATATATATATATATATATATATATTTCGTGTTTTTCAGTTTTTTTGAAGTGTTATTAAAAAATAAATATTTTTAAATTTTGGAGTTGCGCGTACGCCGCCGTTAAGTAAACACCTACATTTTTCATTAAGCCTGTTTTTAATAGTTTAAACCCGTTATAACCACATGTATGTGCAATAAAAATGCTTTATATAATAAATAGTTCTTTTAATATTCAAATGAAGTTAGATTTTGGTCAAAACGACTTAAAACTTTCCATTTTAATGTGCTTTGTGCGCTTCTATTCAATGAACTTCGAATCGAATGATTCAAATGCACTTCGAAATTTTGAAAAACATTAATTATCTAACCGTAGCGCAGCGGCTCTACTAAAGACTATATATTTTGTACTACAGATCGAATCTTACTTCATATTTTATTTTTTTACACATTTTAATATTATAATTTTTTTCTTTTCTTTTTTTTAATACAAAATTAACGTGCTGGTTGCCCAAACACTTACAAAAATATAGCTTTTTTTAGTTACTCTCCGTGTCATTACATATATCATTATTAATGCATAACCTTTAGTAAAGAAGATTACGAAAGACTGACTAAATAAGCAAAAGATAGTTGGATTTGTCCCTCCTGCCGATACAGTGATGGAACCAAAGTCTGGTCACAATACCAATACACCAATCGACGATACGATGTGTTAACCTTAATCCTAACGATAATCTCTCTGACAATGTTACGTTAGAGTAAAATTAAATACCGAACAGCTTTCAAAAAAGGCTTGCACATATACGTCCACTGAAACTATCCGCGACATATTAAGAGATGAGCTGCAAAGTACGCATAAAGCATAAAGACTCAACTTGCGTCATTTGAGTATTTTCCCTCTTTATTTAACAGAACAATTAGATACAATCGTACATTGATAAGAAGACCGTCACTATACGAAAAATTGTGTTTTTCGTAAAGTGATGTTATGTCTACGAGATAGCATTTCTAACAAAAAAACACAATTTTTCGTATAGTTCTTCATATCAATATGTCCAATATTTAAAGAACAGGAAATGCAAAAACAAATCGTCTTACGTCAACAGAATTAAATTGAACAACTTTGTTTATCAAATCAAGACCTTTTAGCCCGACTCCGTCAGATGGATTAACTTAGCCGTTCTAACAATATTGAGATACAATGCGTTTCCGAAAATAAAAATGAAAACCTTTTGACGCCAACAACTCCAACAACTCGGACATATAATCAAATCACAGTCAATAAGAGTGATATCTATTACGCTTCAAGAGTAGCCAAACACGATTCCAACGGCTCCCGTCTTCGCTCTATACTGATTAATTCAGTAGTACTCGTATCATCAGATAACATTTCGGCTAACTCTGTGAGATTTAACAAAGACAACAAAAATGATATATCAAAATTCTGGTCAGTTAGATTTCAGAGGCGAAAAGAAACCTATTAGTGGATCTGTGTATATAATACCTGAGAATAAAAATCTTCGTGCAGCTACCCGACGCAAAGCTATCTAGCAAACTATTTTTTATTTAGACTCAGCCTTTGGTTCTGCTTTGTTATCACACGATGTGGCTCTTAATAATATATCTTTATCTAGTTACGGTTTGTCACTGGTCTCTTTAAGTAAAGACGAGTTTCTAAAAGCTTTCAAAGGACTTGACCATCGCAAGGGTGCTGGTGAATGAATGTGCCCATACACTCATTACTCTGTCCGTCTGTTCATCTGTTCGTCTATTCGTCTTTTAGTTAATTGCCTCTCACTTTCTCCAGTTGCTAATCATCATATACATATTAGGACCTTGAATAAGTTCTATATGAATAAGATGGCGTTGCGGCACTCTGTGCATGGAATTTCGTACGGTAACGAATCACCAAAGTAGTACCATATGTAACCTCAAATTATAGTAGAATAGTGTTTACTACAGTGTCAACTACATATTTATTTTCCCTTTGTGAAAATGTGTACTTTTGTGCCAAATAAAGTGTTTTTGCGGGGAATTTTATTGCACTGCTTTATTCAGAAAAAATCTGCAGCAGAAGCACACAGAATTCTCGTTGAGACAATGCTTTGTCGAATACAACGTGCAGAGACTGGTTTAGGCGCTTCAAAAGTAATGATTTTGACCTTGAAGACAAAGAGCGTTCTGGAGCACCGACAAAATTTGAAGACAGAATTGGAGGCATTGCTTGAAGAAGATCCATGTCAGACGTTAGTAGAGCTCGGGAAAACGTTACAAGTAGATGCGTCAACAGTTTCAAAACGTTTAAAAGCGTTAGGAATGATCCAAAAGCAAGGGCATTGGGTGCCGTATGAGTTGAAGCCGAGAGACGTAGAACGACGTTTTCTCATGTGTGAATTGTTGCTTCAACGGCAAAAGAGAAAAGGTTTTCTGCACCGTATCGCCACTGGCGATGAAAAGTGGATTCACTACGACAATCCAAAGCGAAAAAAATCGTGGGGCATACCGGATCACGCAACAACATCGTCGCCAAAACCAAATATCCATGGTTCTAAGCTTCTTCTCTGCATTTGGTAGGATCAGCAGGGCGTAATTTATTATGAGCTGCTTAAACCTACATTTGTTTTACTAATTTTAAAGAAATGTTCCCATTATAAAACACATGTGAGTGCTAAATGATATTAATCTCATTGTCCATTCGCCATATTTTCCGTATATTTTTCTACGTAACATATTGTTTACATATGTAAGTGAAACACGCTTTTAGTGCGAATATCCAAATATACCTACTTAACACACAAAATTACGCTAAAGGTGTAAATTGATTTAATATCTAGAAGACTTTGTAATCTTATGACGCTCTAGTCACATGACAAAAACATTATTTTTTATTTATATTTTCCAGGTCGTGAAACCAAAATGTTTGATTATTCTAGTATATAAATATTGTAGTATAGTAAATAGCACATTTTAATGGAAAAGAAAAGGCAAACGAGAGTACATCTGATGGTAAGTGATCACCGCCGCCCACGACCCGGTGTAACATGAGAGGAGCTACATGTCCGTTGCTTGCCTTTAAGGTGGAGATAGATGCACTTTTTGAAGGTACCTTTGTCGTATCGACTTGGAAACACTAGCAGTAGTGGAGTGTCACATATCCAGATGATGTGGATGGTACTTTAGTTTGTGACGTTCTGTGTAGTATGTAAAATTTACGAGTATAAGCGACGTCATAATTATAGACTATCTTACTGTTAACTCGTAGGTATACCTGCATAAATATGCAAATTAAAAAATGTATAATTAACTCTATGAGTCATGACCATGATTTCTTTTATAGAAACTACATTTTGAAAATACACGTACCTAAAACTCAATGCAGCATACCTCATAATTCAATGTAGATAACAATAAAATGACTGAGATGTGAGCATTAGTGAGCAGATCATTTTTTCGTACATACCCGTCGAGTCGAGACCCCAAAACGTGAAATCCGCCAACACATTGCTCGTGGAATCGCGGCCATCTCTTTACGAATTTTATTTTTAAGCTCGTCAATTGTGATCGGCATACTGGGGTATACGTGACTCGTCAGAGAAAAGAAATAGTGGCATGAGGTTTGAGCTTCGAAACGGCCACGGAATGTCCTCTCGAGATGATACCAGTTTTACACTGAGCATTTCGTTTACAACTGCTAAAGACTCACTCGATCTCACAATGCGCTTGCGCGTACTGCTGACGGACAAGGTTGATTTGAAATTCGCTTTCTGGCCCGTATATACAGGTATATACTATTGTATTGTCGTTGGATAACTAATAGAACATATCTGTCTGTTTGTACACGCATATCTTCTGAACTACTGAACCGATTTGAATTGAACTTTTTTTATTGTATATCTATTAGGTCTAGGCAGAATTTAGGCTGTATTTTATTTTGAAGACTTCCAGAACTGATGCGGAATCGTATGGGTCTAGATAAACTATAAGAAATAATTAAATACGTCCATAACAAAAGTTATTAAGTATAATAAGCATTTTCTATTGACATATTAAAATTAAAGATCGGGAACATCTGATGAACATCTATAATAATCCAGCTAAACTATAAGAAATAATGATATGCCGCCTCACAAAAGTTGTAAAGCGTGATGAACATTTTCCATTGATTTCTTAAAATTGAAGTTCTGGATCATCTGGTGAACAGCCACAACAAAATTTGTCCAGGCAAATTTCTGAGAAAGCTGAACTGATTTCTATATATGATATTATCCGATAGAGAAAGAAGGCTATGGAGAAATATATACGCAACTTTGTATCCCGGGGAAAAGGTTGGGATTTACATGGAAGAAAACTGCGATTGCCTGCGATTGGAAGAAAACTGCGTTTGCCTGCGATTTTGTTTTGATTTACCGTATCTAGTTGAAAAAAATCATGAAATAGTATTGTTAGCTGATGACACTTCATGAATTTTTAAAATTATAAGACGACAAATCGACGACGAGGTATTTGTACTCAGGTACTTGTTTTAGTGGGACACCATTTAATTTGAAATTTGGCTTATAATGAGTATATTTGATAATTCCCCTAAGCAAAAGAAAAACGCTCTTTTTACTATGGTACCTGAGTCCATTTACCTCCGCCCATTCTTCACAAATTTTCAGTAATTTTTTAAGTCCACTGACCGACGGCCTCAATAAAACCATATCATCTGCATAACTTATATTGTTCATGGAAATACCATTGACTGAACACGCTACTGCTGCTCTATTCAGTTTCTCAATTAGTTGGTCTATATTCAAATTAAATAACCTAGGTGATATAAGGCCCGCCTGCCTTACCCCACACTTTAATTTGTAAGAGTCACTAAAAGCCACTTAACTACATTTGTCTGACTTTTATACCAATATTTAAACAAGTCAATTAAATTAGAATTTAAACTAGAGCGTGATTTTAACCTATTCCACAGTATTTCATATGACACGAGGTCGAAAGCTTTAGAGAGATCCAAAAAGCAGGCAAATACTGGGGTTTTCCAATCAGTATAGTACTGAACTGTCTGCTTGAGGCAGAGTATGGCACTTTCAGTGGAAAATTTAGGCCAAAAACCAAATTGTGCATCGTGTAATTGAAGTGCTTTACTTAAACAAATGTCAAGAAGACCGTCCAGCACCTTAGCAGTGATTGTGGCCAAGGATATCGGCCTGTAATTATTCGCTTTATCCGCCGCATCACCTGTTCTATTTTTCATAATAGATACTACAAATGTTCTATATATACATACATAATATATATACATACATAATATATACATACATAATATATATACAAACATACAGATATAGATTCAAATGTATACGTATTGTGATATTGTCCGTTTAATTTGAGATAGAAGTCCTTAAGACGACGCCTAAAATTAGGGCATGAAAATGACAACCATTTAATTTAAATACAGTACTGCGACATCTTGTTGGTCTTCTTGGTCATGTTTTCTTAAAAATAAACCTTATTATAAGATTTTGTAGCTGTTCGAGTTTACACAGTAGCTCTTGAGCCAGATCTAAGAAGCGCGAATCAGCATAGAATAAATTAGGTAGAAGGAGAGCATGGCCCAAAGATATTTTGGTCATTATGAGTAAGAGTTTCTTCCTCCTTTTCAATCTATCTATAGTACAGAAAGTCTTACGACTAAGCTCAAACACGTGAGGCGACCATTAAAATGCATTATCCACCCTGCGTCCCAGATTCTTAACACTGTCACTAACCTCAAAGAAACATTATCATATAAAACTAGGGGGAGAGGACAACGTAATTTGGTAATTAGAGAACTAGTTACCAAATATACACACCTGAGACTTATTAAAATTGATACAGAGCTCAAAGGTCCAGTTGCTAATTGTTTGTAAGTCGGAATTAATTTTACTAATTGCACTGGAGATGTGGCTTACAGCTGCAGTTGTGTATATTTGCAAGTCATTGGTGTAAAGATGGTAAGATGACTATATATGTGGAGTGAGAGTTTTAATGAAAATGGAAAAGAATAAGGGAGAGAGCACACCACCTTGTGGGACGCCGACGTTGATATTACATTGGGATAAATGCTTCCCGTCAAGCTTAATGCTTTATGTGCGTCCGTGCATATAAGAGGAAAACCATTCAGTAGCTTTCGAGGAGAAGTTAATAGATTTTAAAATTGGTGATAAAATATCGAAATCTAATGTGTTAAAAGTGTTCGAAAAATCTAATAGAATAAGTAAGGTCACTTGCGGGATGTCAAAACTGCATCTAATATCGTCACAGACTTTAATAAGAGCCGTTACTGTACTATGCCCAGGACGGAAACCAGATTGAAAAGGGAAAAAGATGCTATTATTGTGCAGGAATATATATAATTCTTCATGTACTATGCCCTCAAGAACCTTAGATAGAAATAGGACGATAGTTAGAAAAGGAAAGAGGCTGGTTTAGATGGTTTAGCGATAGGGATTACAAGGGCATAGCGCCAAACATCAGATAATTCGTTATAGGATAGGGAGAAGTTAAAAATATGGCACAGAACAGGAAGGATTGATATTATTAAAAAATATTATATATTGCCATCTGGTACGATAATCAAGGAAATTTTGCAAAATGGTCAAATGCCTTGTCTGTGCCATATGAACTTGATTGTGAAGTGAGGCAAGGAGGTCTCAGTTCTCCGAGGCTTTTTAATATTTATATTAATGAATTACTTGTTAAGCTCGGCAGCACACACGTTGGATGCCTCATAGATGGTAAATGTGTAAATAACTTAAATTATACAGACGATGTAGCGGTGAATCTCTCGATATGCGGAATTAGAAAGTTAATATCGATCTGTAACGGATAGGCTAAACAACATGGCCTAATATACAATCCTAACATGTGTCCTTTCTGTATAACTCAGTGGGAAACTTGTAAGGAGTAGGTAACTGATTTTAAATATCTGGGACACATTGTTACTGGAAATTTAAAAGACGATAAAAAAAGAGAAAGCAGGGCATTGGCTGTAAGGACTAATATGCTGGCTCGAAGCTTTGCAGGTTGTTCATTACCTATAATATTAAAATTGCACTACTTAAAGCTTACTGCCAAACATTTTACACCAACGGCGTTTGGGCTAGCTGTACCCAAAGAGCAGCCCACATTCTGCGAGTTCAATAATGCATTCAGGACGCTATTGAGGCTCCCTTATAACTGTAGTGCGTCAGGCATGTTTGCAGATGCTCACACAGATGATTGTTTCGCGACAATATTTAAAAAGGGTAAGGGTAAGCACCAACAGCCTAACAATCCTAAAGGTATTTGCAGATAGATTCGATGGGCCGGCCATGGGGAGGTTTATCAGGTGTGTGCAAAATGAAGCCGGGAGAATCTCCTCGTGGTAGCTATTTGTTTATTTAAATTTTGTTTGTAATTTATTTTTGCTTGTATTTTGTTTTAGTAACATAGTTCTTAATGAATTCTATTGTACTAACCAACTATGATCCTATGTTGGTTGACAATAAAAGTTTTTTTTTTGTTTTTATTTACTTTATTTATTAACTGACATGGACTGAATCATATGAACATATAAAAAAAAGTTACGACCGGCTCGGATGGCGGTTCTGCTGAGAAGAGCCGGTAAGAAACTCAACAATTGCTCTTTTCAATGTCAATGGTGTAATTTAATTATTACATAAACTGGCAGCTATCCTGCATGACATTCAATAAACATTAATTCCAAACATCTTTTTCCTGTAAATATTCTTGAAAAACTTTACTCGATAGTATTTTTTATGATACTATAAATTATTGTAGTGGCAACCTTAGAACACATTGGGAATTTTATTATATACACTTATACTCAGACCCATAAAAGATTTATTAACTTTTGGAGGCGAACAAGCTTATCTTTATTTTTCGTTCCTTATCGTATCTCTATCACTATTTTTACTATAAAAAATATGTTGTCGGACAAACAGAATATTATAAATAGTATACAAATTGTGCAGCAACTATAATAATACCTACATTTTTAAAAACAACTCGCAGAGAATCTCGAGCTCTTAGGTTATAAATAGACCTCTATTTTCGGAAAATGAAAGACAGTTACAAGATGTGAGGAGACAGTTACATCTCAATACTTTTTAGAAAATATTATGTATGTTAAGAAAAATATTAATAATTTTTACCAAAGTTGTTTATGTATATAATATTATTACTAGAAATAGACTTAAATTTCACCCATCTGTTACTCAATCGCATCAAATCCCTAATTCAATGGATAAGGGATAAGGACAATGTATACGCTTTTACAATAGGATCCAAGAAAATGTCAGAGAATTTTCTATATCACGATTTTAAAAAGTAGTAAAAAAACTTTTGTTTCATAGGTATCATTGTCACAAATAATTTAATATTTATTTATATAAAATTGATTAGAAGAAAAACAATTTTAGATATATATTTTAGATATATTTGTGGGATCGATCCCCACTCGTGGGAATGAATTATTATTTGTTAATATTTTCATTATTTCGCTCTGGCACCAAGGCCCGGCGTTGAGTTCCGCCACTCAACACGCAATCCTCAAAAAATTTGGCAGAAAGTGGGTAACGGAGTACTTATCACTATGTTCCCTTTGCCTACCCTGCTGTGTGCGGGATACAGCGTGAAACTGATTTGAAAAAATCCCACTGAGCTTCTTGCGCCGGTTCTTCTCAAGTCTGAGGCATTAACTTCAGTAAACTAGTGGTAAATTATTTGATGTTAAAAAATAAACGTAATTTCTTATTTTGATTAAAAAATGTTTGACTGACTTTAATATTCTATATTTAAGCATTATAATCTGGGCTACATAAGTTCTATTATTCGTAATATCTGTGGCATGTTATGGCTTGATGTTTCTATTCATATGTCAAACAAGAAATGGCGGCGAATGCTTCGCTTAAATTTATAAGTTATTCCAATTTTGTTTCAAGGCACTAAAATGCATATAAAACAGGTACCCGATAGATCCATCATTTACATTTTTAATAACTTATGCGTGACTTTTTTATCTTAAATAAACTTAGTATTATAACAGTGACGTGTATATGTGACAAGTGTGTTGTTTTGGTTTTAGGTGATTATTCAGGGATTTAAGAGTTATCGTGAGCAAATTGTGGTAGAACCCTTTGATAAACGTCACAATGTAGTAGTAGGACGCAATGGATCTGGCAAAAGTAATTTCTTTCATGGTAAGTAGAAATACTATAGTTCTAAACATCATAGCACAGAATATCCAGTTGATCGTTTTTAGCGAATATTATTATCTATTCTAAACATATTTAAAAAATATGAAATATTTTTTAAGACAAAAACAACTCGTATTCTAATTTCAGTTATTTTTATTCTAACAATAATAATAATAATAAAAATGCAAGCGTGATCCTAAATGCTCTTGTGGGAGGCCCCAGGAGGCTTTAGATCTGAAAGAGGGTAAATGGATCAGATCTTACAGTTGTGACAATGAAATTATGGGAGATAGTATCCTGGTACAATGTGACTATGAATACAGCGTGTAGCTAGTTTTATTTAGTTTTAACAATAATAAAAATGTGAGCCTATTTTGGGTCATACTCATACATTGTAAATTTATATTGTACTTATTTCTGATCCTTTGTTTAAATTACATTGTTTCATTACAGCAATTCAGTTTGTGTTGAGTGATGAATTTTCACACCTTCGACCGGAGCAGCGTTTGGCACTACTTCATGAAGGAACTGGACCTAGGGTGATATCTGCATTTGTGGAAATTATATTTGACAATTCTGACAATAGAATTCCGGCAAGTATTTAAGATAAATATTTGATTTCAGTGTCATGTATGTCTTTCCTCTAAAAAAATCCATACTTAAGACACTGAATTTTATATTTTCTGTCAAAATTTAAGAAGTGTTGAGAGGCGGCACTTGTGATAAAAATAATAAGTCATTACCTTGAGAGAAGGTTGAATCTACAACCATTATAGGATAGATCTCTTTTGACAATTTCAAGATATAGGATTTTTAAAAAGGCAAAGGCAAAGGGGCACTAAATGTAACTGTAAATGTGACTTGTTGTGGGTTCAATCCCCACTAGAGGAAATGAATTTTTATTAAAATTTTTGACGGAAAGAGGAGAATGCTGTGTTCGGTGAAGCTGACTTGATTTTTTTTTTTACAAAAGAACCTAGTGTCAAGATACTGTGTTCTCTGTTTTAAGTCTAAATTTAATGCCACACTTTGTCTTGCCAGAGTGTGGAATTAAGTTTAGGAAATGAAAAAAAATAAAAATAATCATCCCCCAAGTAGGTATTGAACCCACAACCATCTCACTTACAATCAATTGTCGCTCCACTGCTTCACAATAATCTCAGATATACTATTTATATTTATATAGATTGAAAAAGATGAGATATTCTTGCGACGAGTCATTGGATCTAAGAAGGATCAATTCTTTCTTAACAAGAAAGTTGTGCCCCGGTCTGAGGTACTTAATCTATTGGAGAGTGCAGGCTTATCCAATTCAAATCCTTACTACATTGTGAAACAGGGAAAGGTGAGTAAATTTGTGTTACAGTTTTGTGTTGTTTTGTTGTAGGCATAGGGAACCTAGTGTTAAAACATTTCATTCCCCAAATTTGGAGACATTGTGTGTGGACTGTCAGAATTCAATGCCGCTCTTTGTCTTGTGGCCAAAGTGAGGAAAAGAAAATAATTCAAAACAGCAGTGGATATTAAACCCACAGCTGTTGAATTTACATTCAGGATGCTGTTACTGTACTAGAACAGCCTAAATAAAATATTTTTTTTTAATAGTATAACATTCCTTTGAATGTGTAAGATTCATATGTATGTTATATTAAATATTTGTAATGTGAAGTACTGGTAAGAAAGTTTTGAAATAATAAAATTAATTGTTTTTTTTTATATTTTCATTATGTATGTTAAGTTTCTAAGAATACAGGATAAGAATTATTATTGTACATAACATTGACTTTCTGTAAAGAAAAACAAAAAACTGGTCAAGTGCGAGTTGAAATCGCGCAACTAAGTTTCATACTTAATTCATTCACCTATTATTAACTTAAAACAATTGACAAAATTAAATTTGCGAGTGTATATACTAATTTTGCGAAAATAATTATAATACTATTGTAAGTTTGTAAAGGTTTTACACTGTCACACACTTATATTATCTATTTTCGTTTTCATTTATATTTTGAGTTTTCGTCAAATTTCATAATTCTAGACGATAGGTTTTTCGATTATGTGCTAAATTTCACACAATATACGGTAAATACGAAGCAAAATTGGAATGAGTCAGATCTATTAGTTACATTTCCTTAGAAGTTTAATTATTGCTGTGCTCTCAGGGTAGACTTCGGTATTTTATGTTAATTTCAGCTAGATACTTTCACTCGATCTTAAAATGGTCTTGACTTTTTACTCTCACAGATTAACCAAATGGCAGTGGCTCCAGATTCTCACAGATTGAAGTTACTAAGAGAAGTGGCCGGTACAAGAGTATATGATGAGAGACGCGAGGAATCGGTTACGATATTGAAAGAAACTGTTGGCAAGGTGAGATTAATAGTATTTTTTTTTCAGTTTCAAGCTTTATCCCGCATATAGCAAGGTAGGCTCAAGAAACCTAATGCAAAAACACGTTGCTCTCTACTTTCTGTCTGTTTGTAGACATTGTATGTTGTGTGAGTTTTGCCAAGCCAAAAAAATATAAATAATATATTCCCTTGAATGGGGTTTGAATTGGGGGATTGAAAGCCATCCCATTTTACAGTCATACATGGAAAATCCATTATCGTTTGGCATTTATTGTTGGGTCCTATTAGGTATAAAAGTTATATCATTCTTTATAATTTTAAAGTGTTATTCCACACTTAGGAAAGAAAAATACTTATTTAGAAAAATTTGAACGTATAAAAGTTTTCTAAATAAGTAAAAGTTATATCAATTTACTTTCCCACACAGACGAAGTTGCAGGCATAGCTAGTGTATAATATATAATTATTAAAATTAATGTACAATATGACACAAAAATATAAATTAATGTTTAATGAATTTATTCTAGGTGGAAAAAATCAATGATTTTCTACAAACAATTGAAGAAAGACTTAAAACATTAGAAGAGGAGAAAGAAGAACTAAAAGAGTATCAGAAATGGGATCGCGCGAGACGTGTATTAGAATTTATTATTCATGATACTGAACATAGAGAGAATAAACGTAAATTAGAGGATGTAAGTTCATTTGTTTTTATTTTTCCCACTACAGTACGGTTGGCTCCGTCGTGTCCGTGTCGTGGACGCCCTGAAAGTTAGGATTTCTGAATAATTGCACTTTGTTCTGAAATCTGAAAGAATATAAGAAAAGTCCTAAAATCAAATCCGTGCCATATACAGCTAACTTAAGAGTGGCCACGACTGTACAGTGTAATCTCACTAAAACAGAAATTCAATAAATTTAAATAATCAGCTTCACGCTGTATCCCGCACACAGCAGGATAGGCAGAGGGAACCCAGTGTTAAGACACTCCGTTCCCCACTTTCTACCGAATTCTGGAGGCATTGCGTGTTGAGTGACAGAACTCAACGCCGCGCTTAACCTCGACCTCAATCGACTTTCAATAAATTTAAATATCCAATAATCTAGCACCCTCCCAATATAAAATAATAAGAGAACATAATTAACAAATATCAATAGTAATTACGTTTTTTTAGTGTTATGCTGTATCCCGCACACAGCAAGGTAGGCAGAGGGAACCTACTGTTAAGACACCCCATTCCCCATATTCCACTGAATTCTGGAGGCATTGCGTGTTGAATGGCACACCCGGTAGCGTTTTCAGTCACATATTATGCCCCTGCGCCACAACTGCCTCCTTAACAAATACTGTTAATAATTACTTTTTACCAATTTAATATTAAATGATGATGGATTGCTAGGTCTATATGTGTATCGATTTATTTTTTAAAAACATTTTTTTTAAACAAAATATTTGTCATCTTTCTAATTTATATTTGTAATATATATTTATAGTTGGAAAAAATGAGGGCGAATAGTGGCAAAGAACAACAGCACTATGCAGATATGGTACGCGAGGCTCAGGACCACGTGAGGGAATCTAATAGGTGAAAAAAATATTTTTTATTTTTATTTCTTCCATATAAACCAAAGTAGGCAGAGAGAATCTTTTAGTCTGTTTCTCAGTTTTTTATTTTATTCTGTTTTCAAATTTTATCTATAAATTAAGCCTAACCTATATATTAGATAAAATGAGACCACTCATGGCGCAGGGGTACAAGCATGCGACTATAAACTGACAGGTTATGTGTTCAATTCCCACTCGATTCAATCGAGGCGATTTCATAACGAGGCAAAGCGCGTCGTTTTTTTCCACCACTCAATACTCAATGCCTCCCGAATTTGGTGAAAACTGGGGAACGGAAGTGTCTTAGTGAGAACGGAGTGTCTTAACACTGAGTACCCAGATTCCTTCGGCCTATCCTGCCATGTAGGGGATACAGAGGAGTGATAAAAAATTAAATATTTAGATGTAAAAATATTTTACGTATAATAAATAAATATCACGTATTATAATTTAGGTGACACTGACATTTTGTGGTAAGAGAGAAGTCGTGGTCGTTCTCCCCTTCTATATTCTCCCCTTGTCACATAATGTCAATTATAAATCCTTGTCAAACGTAATGAATGGAAGTAATAATTTAGATATAAATATTTCCTCAAATGGTATTGACCAATATCTTATTTACATTAAAATATTAACCATATTTTAAAACAATGGTCTAAAATGAAATATTCTTTCAAGTCTAATTGGTTTTTTCTGTATAATATAAAGTAAAATTTTGTTATTTAGGTAGAAGTGAGAATTAACGGTAATAAATATGGGACAATATATAAATAAACTAACATAATAGATTCATAAACAAAGTATATATCTTCATCATGACGTGTTTGGAAAATTTCTTAATTAATAATTTTTATTTTTAACTTCTTCTTTATTGAACAATTTTCAAGAAGGTATTTAACGCCGCGTTTTGTCTTCTTTCTAGAACGAGTAAATGAAAATAATTTATACCCTCGAACGGAGATCGTTTCCACAACAGTTTTGAGCAGACTCGACCGGATCATTACCACCCCGGCATTTAAAACCGGCGTGAAGTAGTGGCTTTACGCCACTGCGTTTCGCATCAGGTAATGCCGGGCTCCGGCGCCCAACACACCTTACAGGCCGGCAACGCACCTGCAGCTCCTCTGGTGTAGCACGGGGTCGTGGGCGGCGGTAATCACTTCCCATCAGGTGAACCGAACGCTCGTTTGCCTTGTCTTTTCCATAAAAAAAAAAGTCGCGTTTACATGCGGACACTATCTCCTTCGCATGAGCAGAGCGGTGCCAAACTGGACACGCATATTCACCCGCAGAGAACGATGATATATATATATATATATATATATATATATATATATATATATATATATATATTACAATGTTGATTAGGAAACTAAAAGAAGCTCGTAAAGATGTGGCTGCGGCTCGCGAAGAAAAAGATATATTGTCTACAGAACAACAACAGTTACTAAGAGAAAAGACCAAGTTAGAATTGGCCATTAAAGATCTGACTGATGATGTCGATGGAGATAATAAATCTAAGGTGAGTAAATATAATGCTATTTACAATTATGTTTTTATAATACACAAGATGACTATACTGATATAGTGAAATATGATGTAATATCAAAAATATGTGAATATGAATATAAAAAAAGGTTTGATATACCATTTATTATTCTAGTAATATGATATACCAGTTATTACTCTAGTAATCACATACTGAATAAAGTATTAATGTTTACAGTTAAATTTATACTATTGAATTCTCATCAGAATTAGAATTAAATTCTTATAAAAAAAAAAGAATATTCTTATTCGAGAAGGTCAGTAGTTGATATTCACATTCACCAATATTGAAAAAGTGACATTTGCTACATCAGTAAAGTGCTAGAGTAGAATCAGTAAACTGCTAAAGTGCTAGTGCAGTAAAGAATATTTATCATATTCTCATATTCTTAAATATCTGCATTTAATAATAATATTAACAATGGATTTAAAAGAACATATTAAAATATCTCACATGATGTGGTTTGTACTTCATTTCTTTACTATAATAAATGTTCATTTAGTAATTAAAAAATCTTAAAATTATCATACATTATTAATAGGAAAGAGCTGAAGCTGAACTAGAACGACTAAGACAACAAATATCAGAGAAAGAACGAGAATTAGAGGAACTAAAGCCCAAATATGAAGAAATGAAATCTCGTGAAGAAGAATGTACGAGGGCTTTGGCCCTAAACCAACAAAAACGACAAGAATTATACGCTAAACAAGGCAGAGGGACTCAGTTTACGTCCAAACAGGACAGAGACAGATGGATCGAGAAGGAACTTAAGTAGGGATATTTATATAAAATTTTATTATAAGATATAAGATATAAATTCATCATCTTTTATCAGTATCTCATTATCTTTTATTTATATTTAAAATATAGATATTTTTGGTGCTAGAGAAAAAATTAATAAAAAAGTTGATATTGTAATTGAATAATTGGAAAGAAAGAAAATAGTTTTTTTACTTAATTACTTGTCAAATCAGAACAAAAAGTGTTTAAAAAACCTATGTTTAAAAAAATCTATCAAAAGAGAATCGAATTAAAAACTACAACATTTAATCAGTATAACTCATAATATATTTTTATATGTCAACAGATCGTTGAGCAAACAAATAAAAGACAAAAAAGACCACGAAGGTAAGCTACGCGAAGACCTACGACGTGACGCCGTCAAACTGACGGAACTAGAGAAGCGTATAGAAGAAACGACAAAAGAAATGGAAAGGCAGAGGGTGGCCATAGACGAACATAACAAACAGTATTATGAATGTAAAAAGCGGAAGGATCAAGAGCAGAGTGCTAGGAAGTAAGTAAATTGTTTTTTATATTTCATATGCTTTGTTAATGTTGATATTTGTATGTAAAAGAAGCAAATTAAACTTGTATAATTTTTAGAATTATGTTAAAATTATTAAACATACCTTAACTGGAACTTTGGTCTCATTGAAATCATCTAAGCACTTGTCACTATTATTTGGAAATTATAATTTCAACGATTTTTATTTGATAAAAACATTGAAACTTACGAACGAACATTATTCCATCATCAAGGAAAATTTATGAAGATAAGCTTTGGCTTTTAAAACATGTAAATAGGACGTATGCTTTGCGAGAAAATGTAAAATTTAAATAATTCAACGCTCTGCTTACGGCCGCAAGCATAGACTCAAGTCCTGCGGGGGCGCCCTTGCCGCCGATTTCGTCCTCGCAAAAAGCGACGTAGTGCTTGTACTTTCACAAAATTATTAAAAATGAGTGAATGTATAAATTATATGGTCAATCTTATGGCAAATGCAGCATAATAAAATAATTTTAGGTGGTGAAGCCGCGAGTTGGGCGCTAGTACTATAATAAATTTAAATAATAATAATAATAATATTGTCCTGACCGTTTTCGGCCACAGTGACTAACAAGAGCTTCGTTGATGAGCTCTAAAGTGACTGACATAACCGATTTTTGCAGAAAAAATGTGGCCACATTCACTACATGTCAGCACTCCCCCAATATAATTATAATAAATAGCCTCAGGTACCTAGGCCTTAAGCTCGTCGCCTCTAAGATTGAGCTCATCTCTTCGTTTTATTTCAAACTCCGACACCTTAGTGTTGACGATATGTCTCCATTAAGGCCGATCAGCTGCAATTGTCTCCCATTCGGATGGATTCATGTCGCATCTCTCTCATGTGGCGTTTAAGCACATCCTTGTACCGCAGTAATTGGCCGCTTTGTTTCCGCTTGCCTACCTGCAGTTCGGAATAAAAGACGCGTTTTGCTATTCTTAGTTCCGGCATACGAGAGATATGACCGGCCCAACGCAACTGCCTTCGCATCAAAAAAGCTTCCATTCCGTCAATCTTCGCACGTTGTAATACTTCTGTATTACGAACACGGTCCCACCAGTGGATATTCATTATATCGCGTAAACACTTAAGATGGAATCGATCAAGTGTAACAATATGCTTGCGGTAGATGGGCCATGTTTCAGAGGCGTATAAAAGAGACGGAACTACAATTGCCCTGTAAACAGCTATTTTTGTGAGCAGCTTTAAGTCATGCGAGCGAAACACCTTGTTGCGCAGCCTGCCAAAGGTTGCAGCAGCAGCTCCAATTCTGCTGTTAATTTCGCTATCAAGGGGCATTTCGATGTAATGATGCTACCTAGATATCTGAAATGATCTACCTGTTTGAATGGGTAATCATCGAGCTTATCTCAGCTGAGCCGCCGTACAGTGCGTCATGTACCATCACTTCAGTTTTCTTCACACTGATCTTGAGGCCAAATCTTCGACATGACTCAGCAAGACCTGTGATTAGTCTTTGGAGACCCACTGGAGAATCCGCGACAAAACACAGGTCATCTGCGTACACTAACTCGGCGACAGTTGCATAAGACACTTTGGTGCGAGCTTTTAGCCTAGTCAGATTAAAGATACCGCCGCCATCAGTTCGATAACGAATACGAATTCCCTCATATAAAGATTGCAAGGCCTCCCGAATTACAACTGCAAAGTACAGTGCGAACAGAGTTGGTTTCGATTTAAATAGAAGACTATTTACGTTTCCTATTAAAATATTTTTTTAGTAATTAATTCGATGTTTTTTTAGTAATAAAATTATTCGCTCGATGGAATGATTTTTTAATTTCCACGCTTTGATTAAAGTACGGCGTTGAATTCCGCCGCTTATTATGGAATATCTTGAATACGGGTAAAAAGTGATGAATGCTAGTAGTGAGTCTAAAAAATATATTACATTTCAGTGAACTATGGCGTAAGGAAACAACTTTGACCCAAAACTTGTCTTCGTTAAAGGAAGATTTAGCTAAAGCTGATCAAGCATTGCGCTCCATGGCAGGAAAGGTAGACTAAATATTTTTCCTTTGTTATAATGTTCTGTTTAAAGGTATTCATTAGCTCTTAATATTAACAATATTTTTTTCAGTACATTTTATCACAATTTAAAACTACTAACTGTACTGTAAAACCATATGGTTATTATATTATACTAAAAGTATTTGCAATTGGGATCCTTAAAGATCATTTCAAAAAAAATACTTAAACATTCAAATAAAAGTATTATAACTTGCTACACATAACCTCATCTCTATTTTATATTATATTGTAAAAAAAAGGAATAATAATTAAATAAAATTTTACAGCCAATTCTCAACGGTCGCGATAGTGTACGTAAAGTACTAGAGACATTCCAAGAGCGTGGGGGAGAATGGGCTAAAATAGCCACTCAATACTACGGACCGGTTATTGAGAACTTTACATGCGACAAAACTATTTATACTGCAGTTGAGGTATATTGCTCTTATTTAATTTTGTTAGGTTTCTATATATATCTGCGATGGATTTTGTATATTGATTCGGTGGCTGTGGATGCGATCCCCACTAGGGCAAACGTAACAAAGTGCGTCGTTGTATCCCCAAAAAGGTCTTGATCGTTTGGGTAGAAGATTTTCTTTA
Organism: Heliconius hermathena; assembly: GCA_013403705.1. Taxonomy (NCBI): domain Eukaryota; kingdom Metazoa; phylum Arthropoda; class Insecta; order Lepidoptera; family Nymphalidae; genus Heliconius; species Heliconius hermathena. The sequence continues at coordinate 44,008 of JAAIXJ010000745.1, read as the reverse complement.
CATTATGTTCTCTCTGCCCATCCTACAGAAAAAAATACTACATTGTCATTGTCATTTAATATTACTGTATACTAAAAAAAAATATTATATAAAAATAACTATTATTCACTTAATTTAACGAAGATCGTAAAAGGAAACTAAAAGCTATATTTATAGTAAACAAATAATATTTTTTTACATTTTTAAAGTGTTATTCCACACTTAAGAAAGAAAAATACTTATTTAGAAAACGTATAAAAATTTGAACGTAGCGGGACCCGCGCCTCCTGGAAACCGACCAGGCGCTCTGACCAAAACAAATAATAATATAGCTAATTATCATAATTTCAACAATTTTATATAAACTTTAAGGTGACAGCCGGCAATCGCTTATTCCACCATATTGTAGAATCAGACACGGTTGGTACTAAAATTTTAAAGGAAATGAATAGACAAAGTCTTCCCGGAGAAGTGACCTTCATGCCTCTGAACCGACTCCAAGTTAGAGATATGGTGTATCCTAATGACAATGTAAGTTTACAAAGTTTATATTAGTTTTCTTTTTTTATTATTTATATGAAAAGCTTGTTTATTTATATCAAATAATGATTTAAAGTTAATAATAATTGTAAAAAATTAAATACATTATTAATAACGATGATGGATGGTTTATATATAAATAAAAATATTACAATAGCACAGTGTGTAACTGTAAACATGACGATTGTGGTTTGATTATCACTCGTTCTAGATAAATAATATAGATTTGATTTAAAAAAATATAAAAAAACTCAAGCAAAAAAATAATTTTAGCAATAAATAATAACAACGATTTTTTATTTAACACAACAACAATTATTTATTAACAACATTTATTTATGAACAATAATTTATTTTATTACACCTTTTGACCACATGACAACTTTTGCTTAGAGTCCTGGTTTGTTTTAAAAATTATATTTCAATTAAAATCAATATCGGTCTTGACAAGCTGTATTATTTAAAAAAGTATATATTAATTTTAATTATTATTTCAGAATGCCATAGCTATGGTGCAAAAACTAAAGTATGACCCGAAATATGCTAAAGCAATGAAATATATATTTGGGAAAACTCTTATATGCAGAAATCTAGAGTGTGCTACGGAATTGGGCAAACAGTTTCATTTAGATTGTGTCACATTGGAGGGCGATCAGGTATTTATGATATATTATTATCACATTAAAATTTGCGCGACGTTAAGTTCCGCTGCTTCAATTGCAATGTCTCGAAAATTGCACTCATGCAATATTTTGTCCCTCCTTTTTCCTGTATTTTATTTAATAAATCCCAAATAATGTTAAAATACTTATTTAGAAAACGTATATAAAAGCAAAAATGTTAAAAAAATAATGTTGAAATAATTGTAATAAAGAAAGAAAAAAAATGAATAATAAACTCAAAAATCGACATCTAAGGCTCACAAAGTTTTATTTTCGATTTATATACAATATTACGGTAAAAAAACTGCACTGTTTAGAAATGTTACCTTTATTTCACTTTAATTTTTGAATTTCACTGTGTATAAAATAATTATATTAATTTAGTCATTTAACAGTTATGCGGTCATCACAGGTAGATTTTGTAATAGATTTTTCTTCCTAAATTATTTTCTTTTACATTTGACATTCGATTAAAAATTTATACGATTATGTTACTGTTTTTATTTACTTATAGGTATCCTCAAAAGGATCACTGACAGGTGGATATTTCAACCAATCGAGGTCTCGTTTAGAAATGCAAAAAACTAGATCTGAACTAATGGAACAAATAACAACATTGGACGAAGAGTTGAACACTTTGAGACAAGAATTGAATAAAACTGAAACTAGTATTAATACAATTGTATCGGAAATGCAAAGGACTGAAACCAAACAAGGGAAGGCTAAGTGAGTATAAATAATAATATATTTTTTAGTTTTACGCTGTATCCGAGACATGGTATAGTAGGCAGAGGAAAACTGGCGTCAAGATATTCCGTTCCCTAAGCATCGCCTAATTTTCATGACATTACTTATTGTGACGAATATAGTGGTGAAATTTAACGCTGCGCGTTGTCTTGTTACCAGTATAAAATTAATATAATGCAAGGCGAGGAAATGAAAATAATTCTTTTCCCCGCTTGGGAATCGAACGCGCAACCGTCACGTTTACAGTCAGACACGTTATTTCGGGCTCTTTAATCATTATACTATTTTTAAATTAATATTTATTAATAATTTCATCTTTACTCTCAGAGACATATTCGACAAGGTAAAAGCTGACATACGTCTAATGAAAGAAGAACTAGCGTCCATAGAAAGATTTAGAGGGCCCAAAGAAAGATCGTTAGCTCAATGTCGATCCAGTTTGGAAGCAATGCAGGCTACTAAAGAGGGATTGGAATCGGAATTACATCAGGTATATTATATTGAATGTGGTTAAAAATATTACATTATATTTAAAATAAGCTTATCAAGCTCAGCAAGTCCTATATATGACTCGAACCCGAGCCTATTTTAAAATTCTTATAAGAGTTTCAAATTTTTTGTCATTATATGACGTTGTATAAAATCAACTTGGTGTGAAATATACAGTTATGTTATATTATTATACTTTTTTATACATGTAACATTACTTAAAACTAAACTTGTGTGATACTTATATAACTATATCCTTTAACGAGTCCAGGTATGTTATAACATACTGTAGCAACCTAATTTTAATCCAACAGGAGTTAATGGAGCAACTATCAACAGCTGATCAAGGTAAAGTAGATGAACTAAACGACGCCATTAGACGCCTTACGCAAGAGAATAAGGAAGCTTTCAGCCAGAGAATGAATTTGGAAGCCACTAAGAATAAATTGGAGAATTTATTGACTAATAATCTTATAAGGTGATTTTATATTTCGTTTCTTTTTTAAAATTCGCATTGTATCCCGTAGGGCCTTATTTCCTTTTATTTGAGCTCTTTTGTGCTAAACTAAATATGTTAAAATCTTATATGATATGAAATGAAATTATTACAAAGATTAACATACACCCTATATCCCCCATACAGCCGAGTAGACAGAGGGAACCTAGTGAGTTGAGTGGCGGAACTCAACGCCGCGCTTTCCCTCTACAACAGAAGAAATGAAAATATAAATAAATATTTAATTTCCACCACAACTACCAACCCACAACCAGTCGATTTTACAGTCACCCCTGCTCTAGGACTGGCCTCACATACATACAGAATTGACTATATTCTCTAGTCTGGTGTTACTAGCAGCGTTGAACTCCACCACTGAAAACTGAACACTGGGTTTTGTGTCTAAAAAGTTAAATAATAATAATTTAACCTTTTAGATACAAAACCAGCAACTTCAGTTCAGCAGCAACTTTAATTTTTTTTTATGGTCGCTATGTCAAAAGGAAAGAATGAGATAAAAATAAAATAATATACAAAAGTATATAATATATACATATATTTATCGTGACCGTGTTTTAATATATTTTTTTCTTTAAATCAGACGCAAAGACGAATTAGTGCAAGCATTACAAGAAATATCAGTAGAGGATAGGAAACGACGACTCGCAAACAGCAAAAGTGATCTCTCAGCGGCTGAAAAACGTATACGACAAATTAATAAGGAAATGGAGGAGGTCGAACGGAAAGTGCAGGCCGCCGTTAAGAATGAAAAAGCACTTAAGTTGGAGTTGGATAAATGGAGGAATAAGGTTTCTATATATTTATGTTGTCAAAAAAATTTAATTAAATCAGCTTCACGCTGTATCCCGCACACAGCAGGGTAGGCAGAGGGAACCTAGTGTTAAGACACTCCGTTCCCCACTTTCTGCCGAATTCTGGAGGCATTGCGTGTTGAGTGGCAGAACTCAACGCCGCGCTTAACCTCGACACCAGAGCGAAGAAATGGAAATATAAATTTAAGTAAATATTTCATCTCCTCGAGTGGGGATCGAACCCACAACCAGTCGGTTTTACAGTCACACCTCGTGCCGCTGCGCCACGACTGGCCTCACTCGTCATAATGTTTCTATATATTTATGTTGTCGATGTAATTAATAATTATTAAATTATTGAAATACAAAATTAAAGTAATTAAATTGTCATAAAGTTGCAATATTATATTAGTGTTTTGCAAGAGAATTTGAAGCTTCCTAAATACTATAATATGTTGAATAGTGAATAACGGATAGTAGTATATCGACATAAGCAAAATCCGTGTTTATGAATGTAAACGTATGTAAATAATCTTTATTATATTCATATTTATTATTATACAAAAATATTAGTTACTTTTCTTAAAAACGAATGCACATTTTTATTTTTAATTATGCAATCTAGTATAAGATAATTGTTGTTTAATCTCTTAAATGAAAATTAAGATATATATTTTTTTATTTTCTTACGATACAGTAGATATCTTGCCTAGTTACCACTATTATCTAAATCCAACGCAATAATGGTTTTTTTTTTAATTTTTTACATTATAGTATTAATTATTACATTAGTAATGACTGATTTATTAATAATTTCAATTAAAATTTTAACATAGGAAAAAGAAGCTCAAGACAAAATGGAGGAAGACGCCAAAGGTTTAGAGAAAATGGCATCAAAAGAAGTATTGCTACAAGAGAAAATACAAGAATCTTTGGATAAAATAGCCGCTCTCGGTACTTTACCCAACGCACCAGAATTACACTCAAAATATCAAAAACTTTCATTAAAACAGGTATTAAAAATATATCTTTTAAATTTGCATTTTTGTCTTTGTTAATGGAAATGTAAATTCTATGATTAAAAATGAAAACAAATGTTAATTCTGTATTGGAAATGTTGATTTTAAATACCTAAATAGTATAAACAAAACAAAAACTTTATAAAAAATGATTTATATAAAAAAGTTTACCAAATAAAAAAAAGTTAAAATAATTAAATTACTGTTTTTTTTTTAAATAATAAGTCTATTTACAGTTATTCAAAGAGTTAGAAAAAGCAAATCAACATCTGAAGAAATACAATCACGTGAACAAAAAAGCGTTGGATCAGTTCATAAGTTTTTCGGAACAAAAGGAAAAGTTGTACAAACGGAAAGAGGAACTTGATATTGGGTGAGTAAAACAAAATAAATCAGGGAATTAAATATTTAATATTTTCATTTCTTCGCCTCTGACAACGATACAAAGCGCGGTATAGGGTTCCACCATTCGACACGCAATGCTTCCAAAATTCGGCGGAAAGCGTAGTGTTTTAAAGCTGGGCTCCCTGTTTATCCTGACCCTAATAAACCTAACGTTGAACTGAAATAATTTTATACATTAATAAACACGTCTTTTCAGTTAATATACTTTAATAAGATCGGCAAGCTCAACTACCTAATCTAAATTATCTTCACTAGATTCAAATTCACGTATCTCTTTAAGAATATTCGAATAAACAGCATATTTAGCAACACTCGCATATATATAATCAAAATGGTTAAAATTTTCAATATTATAAGTATTATATACATTTGGCAAGTTATTGTATAAAATCGATACATCCTCTACATCTGCCAACCAATCGTTGTTACTATAAAATAACACGATAGGAACAGTGACCTTCTTTAAATTATAAAATGGTGGCGTTTCTCGTCCGTATTTAATTAAATTCTCCTTAGTTCCAAAATCGAAACGACAGAAATTTCCAGAAAGATACAACTGACCGTAGTGAATAAATTGCGTAATTGACGATGTACTAGGATTGTGGCCGGCTATAGTGTTCATTAAATCACAATTAATAAATTTATTATCATTACCAATTATATACTGTAACATATTGTCGCATCCCGATATAAAATTGCATATATAATTTTCTATTTTTGCGAAATATTCCGTGCTCGATGTGTAAATATTAGTGTTTATTATATATAGTAAATTTACCGCCAATTTTACTATAGGGCTCTTAGCGTGACTGAACCATGCGATTGGCGATAAAGCGAACATCATTTTAATTTTACTATTATAACTGGGTTTCATAGAATTCATTACAAGAAATGTTGTTGTTCCTTGTGAATGGCCCACGTAATATAGACTGTCTTGTCCAGTAACACTCAATATATAATCGATAGTGGCAGGTAAATCGTATAGTCCGATTTCTTCCCAACTAAATTTCCAATATTCTGACTCATTTTTGGTCAATTTTGTATGGGTATCAGAATATTTATTACCCCTAGCGTTTCCTATCCAAGTGTCGTATCCGTTATCAGCTAAAATATAAGCTAATGCATTATTCGGTCCTTGTAAAACCCAACTGTCAGAAGAATCTAGAATACCGTGCATAAGAAAAATGGTGCCACAATTCTTTCCATTTTTCGGTGGTAATCTATGAATATTAAGAATATATCCATCTTCGGTTCCAACAGTATGTTCTTCAATTTCGTACTTATATTTTCTTGCTAATTCTGTTATATTCAATTTGGCGTCTTCCAATACGGAATTATTTTCCTGAGCTTTATTTATATTATCTGACCCTTTCAGACTGTCGATTATATTATTAATAGTATCAAAATTAAAATATTCGAAACACTTTGTAAAAATTGGCAAAAATATTAAGCAAATTAGAAACTTATAATACATTTCGTATGATTCTTTGTATAAGGGCGTTCTAAATGTTTCTTTAGTATTTATACTATGAATATTGCTGCTGCAATTAGTATATCGCACTCGATTTATGTTCTCAATTGTTGTTGTAATAATGAGTCGTACTTGACACATTTTTTACTAAATTGAATACACAAAAAATATATATGTTTGTTTTGTCCAAAGTTGGAGAGACAGTGTGTATATTCAACAAAGGAAAGAGAATAAAGTGTTGTTTTAACACTAAAATCAGCCTCACGCTGTATCCCGCACACAGCAGGGTAGGCAGAGGGAACCTAGTGTTAAGACACTCCGTTCCCCACTTTCTCCCGAATGCTAGAGGCATTGCGTGTCGGGTGGCAGAACTCGCTTTGCCTCGACACCAGAGCGAAGAAGTGAAAATATAAATTTAAGTAAATATTTCATTCCTCGAGTGGGGGTCGAACCCACAACCAGTCGGTTTTACAGTCACTATGTGCCCCTGCGCCACGACTGGTCTCAAAACTATTTTCTTTGAATAAAGTGCAAAATGCATAAAGATTAATTGCTTTCTTTATTTAGATAACCTTCGGTGTCAGCTTATAATGTTTAAAATATGTGTGGAAGCGCGTAAGAAAAGTTTTTTTTTTTAAATATGGCGTTGTACAAAAATGTAATGCTTAACACTAAAGACTAAGTGATCCATTTATTTAAAAAATATATATTGCAAAAGAAATGTTTTAGTTCAATATGCTGTATGAACTTTACTTTACGAATTATTATTTTATTTGTTTCGTTAATTTAATCGAAAGAAACATAAAATTTTCAAATTAGGTAATAAAATGACGTATTATATTAACATTAAGTTTTTCGCGGCGCGCATTTTCCACTATATAATATATGTTATATTTATTTTAAGTTATAGTACACATTTTTATAACCTTCGCTTCTATCTATCTTTTAACAAAATAACATCTTGCCACGGTTTTTGACCCGCGTTTCAACATTGGATTTATTTGAAAATTTGTAGGCAGGTTTGAATCTGATGACTTTTAATAATAAATTTGATGCCATTGCCACTAAGAACAGGGTAATTAGAAAATAGTTTTAATCTAAACAAAAAAGTTAAAAAAAAAGAAAGATTATATTCTCAAAGGTATAGGAGTAATAAAAAATATTATACTATAGTACTTCGTTACTTACTATTTCATAAGGATAATTACTTTACTACTTTATAGTACTTTTAATTACTACTTTTTTTTTCGTTTATAAATATTTTGAATTCATCATTTTACAGTGGCGAGAAAATCCGTGAGCTAATCGAGACTCTAGAGCACAGGAAGTTAGAAGCTATACAATTTACGTTCAAGCAAGTTAGTAAGAATTTCACCGAAGTGTTCAAAAAGTTGGTGCCGCAAGGAAGAGGGAGTCTTATCATGCGTGTGGCGCCTGATGAAGGACAGGATAATAATCCTGAGGTAAATATATTTTTACTTTATATTTTATAAGTTAACTAGCGGCCCATTCGCGGCTTCTTCCGTATACCATTTGCTAACAGATAGTTAATGAAATTTATACTGAATGTATAATTTGATCACGATAAATCACGATAATTTTATTTTCATAAATTTGAGAAAGTGCAAGTACCACGTGGCTGCATGCGGGGATATCATGGGCGGCAAGGGTGCCCCCCGCGAAATGGGAGCCTGTGCTTGCGGCTGTGAACAGAATGTTGAATTATTTTAATTTTACATTTTGCCGTCCAAATTACATGCTATAAAAGCCAAAGCTTTATTTCATAAAATTTCGTTGATGATAGAATAACTTTCACTCGTAAGGTTCAATATATTCATCAAACTAGCGGCCACACACGCGGCTTTGTCGGCATACTACCTACAATACTTTTATTATGCTGCATTTGCCAACAGATTAATACATTCAATCATGAACACTACGTGGCTGTATGATAGGACGTCATCGGCGGCAAGGGCGCCCCCCGCGGTACTCGAGCCTAGGCTTGCGGCCGTAACAGAGCGTTGAATTATTTTAATTTTACATTTCCTCGAAAAGTATACGTCCAAATTACATGCTATAAAAGCCGAAGATTATCTACATTAAATTTCCTTGATGATGAAATAACTTAAATACTAGTTTCAATATGTGTGAAAATCGATGAAATATCACCTTACAATTTTCAAATATTTTTTGTCTCAAAATGTACTCAAAATGCCTTATTGTCACTTATTTATAAGAGATAGATATATGGCGTCGCGGAGTTTATTTTAGATCTAATAAAATTGAATATGTTTGTCATACAACCTACTGACGTACATAAGCTATATGTGTAGCGCCCGCACTTAAAACAATTCTATGGCGTTCCTTATTATTGTTATTTCGTTATTCAAGGCTAACTAAGACCTATACCGTAATGCCTATAGCACTTCTGAAGAATGCAGCTTTCATACAAAACAAAAAGTAAGTAAATCGGACCAGTAGATCCAAAGATCTTAGCGTTTAAACAAACTCTTCCGCTTTATTATATTAGTATAGATAAAAAACAGTGAAATGTCATCTTTCAATTTTTAATTATTTTTTGTCACATAATGCCTAATTGTGACTTATTTATAAACGATAGATATACGGTGTCGTGGACTTTAGTTTAAAACGAATGTAATTAAATGTTTTTGTAGTACAATGTACTTTCATATATTCAACTATTTTTGCAGCGCACGCGCTTAAGCGCGAGCGGTTCATATAGTAAGCAGCAATTCAATGTTGTTCATTATTATTATTATTTCGTTATTTAAAGCTTACTAAGAATTACACTCTGATGTTATATTATAGCCTATAGCACTCCTGGGAAATGCAGCTCTCATGCAAAACAAAAAAAGTGTAAATCCGACCAGTACTTCCAGAGATCTTAGCGTTCAAGCAAACTCTTCCGCTTTTTTTATATTAAGTATAGATTGTATATTATACTACATATTGAATAAAAACACTAATTATTAAATCTTCAAAATAAAAAGGATAGCACTTAAGTAGGCCTTCTCTCTTAGACTTATTACTCATTATCTTGGCGGTAAATGAATGGTTTACACTTATTACGACTTTAGAAGCGAATATCTTAAAGCATCGGTATACTCAAAAAACTAGAACCTTAATACTATGCATATGCATGTTACGCATGCCTTTCGGTTTTTTTCGTACCTCAGTTATATGTATGGAGTGCTACCATTAATAATTTTATTTTTCAAAATCATATTACATCATTTTGTAGCAGTCCATATGGTAAAATTATCTTCCAAATTTCAACCATACAGTACCTATAGTCTCCGCCTAAAATGACTGTGACAGTGACGAACGAAATTATAAGGGTTCGTTTTTTGCCATTTCGCTACGTAACCCTAAAAATGATCCGTCATATTATCAACAATTTGAATTATGAAGGCTGAAACAGTTTGCTGTCTTATATTTACATCAAAATGCGTTTACTAGCATATAGGACACGAGATGTTACTTGACTTTTGCTTTAATATCAACAAGGAGGCTAAAATGGCCAGCTTGATTTGGTATTCCTTGTATTGTTCGATTTGTAATAGTTAAAATTTTAAATAGACTTACGTACTACAAGTATATATAATAATGTCTAGTATCAATATAGATTTGTTTATGATCTCGATTTCTGATTCTTTTTTATCTTTTGCTTTGTATTTCATTATTTTGGAACCTAGTGTTAAGACATTTGCCCACTTTCCGCCGAATTCTGAAGGCATTGTGTGTTGAGTGGCGGAACTCAACGCCGCGCACCTCGACACCAGCGCGAAGAAATGGAAATATAAATTTAAATAAATATTCCATTTTCTCGAATGGAAATTGAAACTACAACCAGTCGTGTTTACAGTCTAACTTTGTGCCTCTACGCCACGAGTTGAGGATATTTTTAAAATAATAGAATCAACATTTTTTAGTATAAAATTTTGGGAAAACATTTTTTGAAAATTACAGTTTGTAATAAAATCTGTGCCTCGATTAATTTATATGTATGTATTCGTACAGCGGCCAAACCAGGACCCGTTCACGGGCGTGGGCATCAAGGTGTCGTTCACGGGCGGCGAGGGCGACATGCGCGAGATGAACCAGCTGTCGGGCGGCCAGAAGTCGCTGGTGGCGCTCGCGCTCATATTCGCCATTCAGAAGTGCGACCCCGCGCCCTTCTACCTCTTCGACGAGATCGACCAGGTCAGTGGTGGAGTGTGACATTGTGTCACGTGTCACGACGAGGCGAGAGGCCTGTGCGACATGCATGAGACAACATACCTCTTGGCGTCACATTTCAACATACAATATCTAAATAAAAAACAGAAATTTATTTGTACATAAATAATTTTTAAACTGCTGTTTTAATTTAGTATTGTCTAAGGTGTAAAAGAGCAAAATGTGTGACGTAACGTCACATTACACACACTAGGAATAAATTTTGGAAATTTTTAAATATTGTTTAACAAATTCTTAGACAATTTTAAAATAAACATTTTAATTAAAAACTGTAGTAATCTTTGAACAATGATAATTAAGATATTAGCAATATTTCAAATAAATGATAATTAGATATTAGCAAAATTTACAAAAGTTTTATAATTTTGACTCCATAAAAAATTACAAACTAATAAGTAAATTCAAATTTACTATTTATTTTTTCCAGGCACTAGACGCTCAACATCGTAAGGCAATAGCCGACATGATCCACGAATTATCAGCATCAGCTCAATTCATAACAACAACTTTCCGCCCGGAGCTGCTCGAGCATGCGCACAAGTTCTACGGCGTTAAGTTCCGCAACAAGGTGTCTCACGTCGAGTGCGTCACCATCCACGAGGCGAGAGACTTCGTGGAGGACAGTGCTACGCATGCGTAGTGTATTATGTTTATGTACTACACGCACACGTGTGAGCAGGTGATTGTTAGATTGTTAATACACACACATATACACAAACACACACATACAGGTACTAGACGCATCTCCGCAAAGCAATACCAATTATGTATGTATACCACTATACGCACTCTATATACATGTGTACAGATATGCTATTGGATGATTATGTGTGTACGCACAAACACACACACACACAGCATACTTGTGCGAATATATACAAAATATCACGCATATGTACTACTACAAATACAATTTGATTTATTTACAATGTAATTAAGATTTGTAATGAGTAATACATCACACATTAAAGTTATAATCTCATATAAATAAAAAGTAGTATTTTTAATTTTGTCTAATTGTATGTTTAATTAATTCTTTTTTTTATCTGTTACAGATTAATTATAAACTAGATGGTGTTGGAGCTGCACGTAAATATTTCATTTATGTGTTAAATAAGAACATTTCATTAGAATTCACAAAGTTAACAACAGATAAAAGTTACAATATTTTTTTTTCTAAAATGCACCTTTATTATTTTATATAAAATAATAAAGTTGCATTTTATATATAAATATTTTAAAAAAGCATAAAATATTTTATGCTGAAAGCATAAAATAATAAAGGTTTTTAATTTGTCTATTCAATGTTTTTATATAGTGATGTTGTAACTGCCATAATTTGGACCCATAACATACATACATAATTAATAAAAAAAAATAGGTTTGTAATGTAACTTTTAAAAAATGCATTATAACATCTCTAATTTTATTAAAATTTTTAGAACATTTTTTAAAGAATATTTGATTGTTTTATTGAAGTAAGCGTAAAAGATTTTTTGTTTGGGAGAAAGTTAGAAACGTTTTTGTTGAAATGTAAATGATAAAAAATAATATATATTTTTGCAACATGCCGGAATTAATAAAAGTTTCAATACAATATTTAAAAGTGTTTCAAAATGATTACAACTATAAAATGACAAATTATCTTTTAATCTACTATATATATCACAATGTTGCTTGTCTGGTGCAACAATGATATTTTGAAATTTTGGAGGAGACACGAGACATTGATTTGTTTATTAATTGATTTATATAATCTATTTTGTTTTTAAATTACGTATATTTTTTGTATTCCACATATAGCAGGGTGGGCAGAAAGAACACAGTGTTAAGACAGTGTTCCGCTCCATTCTCCACTGAATTCTCGAGGTATTACATGTTGAGTGGCGGAACTTAACGCTGCGCTGTGAACAGAAAGAGGAAATAACAAAATTATTTTACAGTCACACGTTTGTGCCCCTGCGCTGTGGCTGCCTCTCGTCGACTTTCATTGTTGCATCAAATTAAAATTAGCAAAAGTGGCCTTTAATAATAAAATAATGTACAATTGACTTACATATTTAAATATATGAGCCAATTTATATGTTAAAATACTTATTAATAAGTCCAGTAATAATATTTTTTTGATGTCAGTCGTAGCGCAGGGGCACCAGTGTGAGTTTGATCCCCACTCGAGGAAATGTAATATTTATTCAAATGTATATTTTCATCTCAGCTCAGCTCTGGTGTCGAGGCAAAGCGCAACGCCATGATTCGTCGGAAAATGGGGAACGGAATACCTTAACACTAAGTTTCCCTTATCTACCCTGCTGTGGGATACAGCGTGAAGCTGATTTATATAATTTATAATATTGAAATTTCAACATGTATTTTTTTATTTTGTAAGTTTTTGATAGGTAAGCTTCATATTGACATTTTTTATTTTAGATATATAAATTTCAACACAAGCTATTAATAAATATTATGAAAAAAAATGGTTTTTTTTATAACTATCCTATTCCTATTCTTTGTAGTCTTCTGCAATCATCATTAAATAATTTTAGTATATTCAAATTTAAATACATGACATAATTTAACAACATAAAAGTTTTAAATTAAGTGAATTCAATATTTTTTATAGTATTTTAATTCTAACTAAATGTCATGATAATTAAATATATATTTAAAAAAAATTAAAAGATAGTATTCTCTCTTGCCAATCGATAATTCTTACTAATTATCTTTGGGTAGCGGTAATTTGTAAAAATCTCCCTACAGAGATACTAACAACATAAATAAGTTGTAACAAGCGTATAAAAATTTCGACGTAGCTTGATGAGAACGTAAGGCTTAGTGGTCAGAGCGCCTGGTCGGTTTCCAGGAGGTGCGGGTTCGAGTTCTACGTTCAAATTTTTATACGTTTTCTAAATAAGTATTTTTCTTTCCTAAGTGTGGAATAACACTTTAAAAAAATGTTTAAAAATATTTAAAAAATAGTATTCTCTCTTGCCAATCGATAATTCTTAGTACTTATCTTTGGGTAGCGGAAATTTGTAAAAATCTCCCTACAGAGATACTAACAACATAAATAAATTGTAACAAGCGTATAAAAATTTCGGCGTAGCTTGATGAGAACGTATGGCTTAGTGGTCAGAGCGCCTGGTCAAAAGAGAAATGTTTAAAAAAAGTCATGATAATTTGTTCTACTCCCACTATTGACATTTTATATTTTCGTTTCTCCAGTCCAACTTGTGACTTGTGGTACAAGTACAACGTTGAATTCCGCAATCAATCAAATAAAAAAATCGATAACTCCTATTAGGTCGAGATCCCATTGCTTAAATCTGTAGGGATCAGTAATTCTAATGAAACTTATATTTAAAAATGATACATGATATTAGAATAGATTACACTAGGGTTGCCTAAAAGAATCCTGCCGCGATCACCTTTAATTAATGTTTTTCGTAATGTGTTTTTGGAGAAAATTGCATTCATATGTTTGTTATGTGAATCTCACATTATTTGAAAGGAAATCGCATAAGGAATTGGAAAAACAATGGTTGCCAGCTCTTAGTCTGCCGCAAGCCTAGGTTGTATGCCGCAGCATACAAAGCAAACCAAATGCAATAAAATTATTTTCGAAGATGTGTTGTTTCTAAATGCAATAAAAGTGCAGATGGCCAAATGCAGTGGCGAAGTGAAGGGGGGGGTGGCATCATGCCCCGGGCACTACTCCCAAAGGGGCGCCAAAAGGTCCGCAAAAGTATTTAAATATATGTATTTAATTAAATATATACACATATTTAGAAGTGTTAAAATGTTCTGAACATATTTAGTTTTATGGAAATATTGCATAAAATATTATTTCAAACTAAATACACGCAAAAAAGACCTTTTTGTAAATTTATCTTTGCAAGAAATAATTTCTTAACAAGAAATAACTCACTCATTGGACTTTTTCCTATTTTGTTAGTATTACGTAACATATACTTTGATTAGTTAATTTATGCAGTAACTCGAGTCCTCCATTCACATTGTTTTACAACTCCTAAATTTTTTTTCGAACTTGAGGTTAATGCTGTTACCTTACTGGCTTTTATAGCGACATCGGGTAAGTAGGAAAGGCAACTCTGCCCCTGAAATAATTGCAAGCGCTATGTGGCAGCTTGTGAGGATGCTGACGTTGACGGCGGTAAGGGCGTCCCCTGCCGGACTCGAACCTGGGCCGGCCGTCGAACGGACTTTGGATTAAACCTATTCTAAGCAAACCAGCCGTGACGTAAAGGGGGGACAAATTTCACCGAAAATCACTCACAACTTGGAAAGAAACAGAAAGAAGATTAATAAGTTGAACGGGAATTGTTGTATAATAAGAAGGATACATTCAATTTAAAATAGAACGATGATAAAATATATAGCAAGTATTCCTTGCTATATATTTTATCATTAGCTTGCATGAGATATTTAATGATAAAAAATCTTTTTCTCCATGGCCCTGTTGAAAAATTGGCACTTCAAGATGGTACAAACGTAGGAAAACTATTATCGTTGCTTAGATTTGTAAATCAGTTTTATACGCTACTAGCAAATTGTATTAAACCAAAAACTATCTCATATTTGTCACCACATGTTCAAAATGAATTCATTCATCTTCTGGCGTCTACAATTTGACTTCAACTATATTAATAAACGATATCAAAGGAAATAAATAATATGGATTTTTATTTGATTCAAATCATAATATCTCTCATCGTGAACAAATATCCCAAGTCGTTAGGTATGTAGATGTTGATTGTACCTTTTCAGCGCCCTCCAGACGAACATCATATAATTGTATATATGAAATATACTCCCAATATAACAAATAAATAAAGTAAAAAACAATACAAGCGCGGCGTTGAGTTCTGCCACTCAACACGCAATGCCTCCAGAATTCGGCAGAAAGTGGGGAACTGAGTGTCTTAACACTAGGTTCCCTCTGCCTACCCTGCTGTGTGCGGGATACAGCGTGAATCTAATTTGATATTTATTTTTCAATTACTTTCTAATGCAAAACGTAAGTATAATTAATGTTTAATAAGTATAATTAAATTAAATTTAAATGTTATTATATATTTTTCTCTGAGATTGAAATTGAGAGTTTTCAAAAAAGGTAATTTTCTATATTTTCTTAATTAATAAAAAAAATATATGTAATAATTGTCACTCTTTATTATCTTAAGGAAACATGATGTAATTAATACTTTATAATAAATCGATATTTGTAAACATTTATTTAATTAGATAATTTAGTCGTTTTAAAATGATAATTTAAATCAGTATTAGTATTCAGAAAACAAAGACTTAATATCATGGATTCATTATTTCATTTCAAAAATAAGGATGATTTCATGCTTAAATAGTATTTTGTAAGTATTTATTATGATTAAAATCGTCATTTAACATGTGAACAGCTAGAATAAACATTAATTTTAAGATTGACCTTCTATTATATAATATTTTACTTTAAAACATAAGGCAAACCGTGCATTTCTTCGTCTATTCTCAGTCAAACGAAATCGGAATAAAATATTTCAAATGATGACAACCTTTGCTTGCGGCAGTTATTTTCCAGGCAACCATGTGTTTCAGTGATGAGAAAAAAATTATAAATTTAATTTGATATACAATTCATTAAAAAAACACATGAGTGCAAATATTAACATTTAGTGACCTGTTTAAACCAGGCAACCTGGGCTTGCGGCAGACTAAGAGCTGGCCACCATTGTTTTTCCAATTCCTTATGCGGTTTTCTTTCAAATGATGTGAGATTCACATAAGAAATATATGAGTGCAATTTTCTCCAAAAACGAGTTACGAAAAACATTAATTAAAGGTGATTGTGGCAGGATTCTTTTAGGCAATCCTAGTGTAATCTATTCTACTATCATGTATCATTCTTATATATAAGTTTCGTTAGAATTACTGATTCCTACAGATTTAAGCAATGGGATCTTAGGCCATATTGTATAAAAAATATTAATATGATAGAGGCCGTCGTGGCGCAGGGGCACAAGAGTGTAACTGTAACCCGACGGTTGTAAGTTGATCCCCACTCGATGGAATTAATTATTATTTATTCGGAATCTGGGGAACGGAGTGTCTTAACACTAGTTTACCCTCTACCTACCTACCCTGCTGCGTGTGGGAAACAGCATGATGCATTTTTTATATTAATATTATTTAAATAAAGGTAAAATAAAAAACCACATTTAAGATAAAATTGTATGTTTATTTACAACATTTAGAACAAATATCACTCATATTGTCCTCCTTTGCAACACGCTATTGCTTTCGATGCCTTATTTTAATATTCAAATTTAAAAAATAATGTAGTATGATATGTTCGATAATTTATTAAAAATATATATATAACGAAGTGCATATAATCAATACCATACACAACTGTTAGATAAAATATAATTAAATTTTATTTGACAATGCGTTTTAAGTTTGAGATTATCGTAGCATAATTCGTTTTTTAGCTGTACGCTGTATCACTCGCATGGCAGGGTGGGCAGAGGGAACCTAATGTTAAATCATTCCGTTCCCTATTAAGACATCACCGTTCTTCACCTCCGCCGAATTCTGAAGGCATTGCATGTTGAGTGGCGAACTTCAACCATGAACTTTGCCACTTTGTTACAACAACGAGGAAATGAAAATATTTCATTTCCTCAAGTGTGAATCGAACCCAGAACCTGTCGCGCTTACAGTCGCACGCTTGTAACCTTGTGCCACGACTGGCCTCAAGTAGAGTTATACTATGTTATATGGGCAATGCGTGAAGTAAAAAAAAAGTGTTTACTTGGTTACGTTTTATGTATTTTTTTGTCTTAAAAATAAATTTGATAGCCAATGTTTGAACCTATAAAGACTATTTACTATTTATATATATTTTATTTTATAATTTTTTGTTTGGGCAACGCATTGTGCCACGATTATTATTATAATAGAGACAATATACCCATATTTAACAGATAATACAACCAGACCTTAGTAGCTTCAATAGCTTCAAACAATTCCATCTTCATAATTCTATTTTATCAAGAAGAATATAATGTAAATAAATGGAGCTTAAATAACGGAAATAATATCATAGAATCAAACTATTTAAACCATCAATAAAATAGTTATAAATAGATTATATGAATAAAGATTTAAAATTTAGCACAAATTCTGCTACGTTTTTTGTGTTGAAATATATTTATAATTCTATAGTCCTGTTAATAAAAAATATTCAAATAACAAAAAATTGCCCACTTAAAGAACTGCTGTCTCCGAAATGGTTATTTTTAGAAAAAAAAAGTATAATAGATAAATTTTATAAATTTTCCGTTTATGACAAAATAATAAAAAATCTAAAATGTTGGCTTTCTTATGGAACATTTTTAGTATATATGAAATAAAATACCAATAGTAACATTTTATATTATTTGTTATAATGTGACATGGCCTCCATCATTTTTTTGTTATTGGACTACTATTTTTAAAGTTAAATTGACCTGCTACTAAAAATGTGACACAATGATGACAAAAATTATTAATATTTAAAAGATTAGCAAATTAACGAGTAAATAGTAAAACATTTTATAAATAACAAGCACGAAATTCCAAGTTAACAATAAACTTAAGTGTTTATCTAGTTAGCACTAGAAGATATAAAAATCTATACAAACACACATATTAAAAAAATCACAAAGGCACGCTATCACAAACTTTACAGAACAAACAAAATTATTAAAAAGCAATGGAAATGCATTAATCTTGCAAAGCATTTGATTAAAAAAAATAAAAATATCAATCATAAACGCGGTTCTTTCCCGCATTTAGCCCATTATAAACATTAGTTCGTCCAAGAAAAGCCACTGCCAAGTAAAAATCCAGCCAGCACATTTTTCAGTGTAAATAAATATTATTTGTTTTGAAAAACTAAAAATTCGCCTCGGTTTTAGAAATATTCTTAGGGTATATCTTCCACTTCCATCGTCAGGTCTCGTTCTCCAGGTGTAATGAACAAAATGTATCAAGAAGAATCTAATTAATCTAAATTCTTGATAATTTTACTACTGTGACTACAAAAATAATCTATATTTATAATAAATTAGTAACTGATCGGTGTCTATACACGGAAGATATATTAGAAGTGATTTATTTAATATAACTTAGGAAAAATTGTATTAAATAAATAACTTATATACAATAAAAAATGGTTAGGTTTTCACTTTGCAGTGGCCAAACATTAATCCTTTATAGCTATTAAGTAAATAATAATAATAATAACAATAATGTTTATTTATTTAAATTTTTTTGTATAACAATAACATTTTTTAACGATAACAGCTGCAGTAGTACAATACTGTGTCGCAGCTATTATCCCCCACCTCACAAAACACCGTTACATTCGTTACACAATCTTGTTTCTTTTAAATATAATTAATTATCTTGATATGAAATATCAGTAAGTTTCGCTACTCAGGATAGAACCAAATTCTTACATAATATTTTGTATAATAACAGCAGTATTATAGAAATAGTCTTATTATTTAGTTTACTTTAAAATAAATGTGGCAGTTTGTTAAGTATGACGCCTTTGAGGCCTTAAAAATGAACATTTCATTTAATCGAAATAAAAAAATACAAAGAATTAAGGACTGTACAACAATTATGAAAAAAAACTAACAAAATATCAAAAATCATTGAAACATTAAACTAAATACATAATCTGACATTATCTAAAAACAATCAAAAGTTTTAAAAAAAAGTATGATATAATACATTGCTTATAAAAACCACCTTCAATAAAACTAAAGAAAAACCCAAACACAATCAGACATTATCTTAAAATATAAAAAAAGTACTATAAATAACAATGCTATAATTTTCTTAACGGAACTGCATATGGAGAGTTCCAATCTCTTTTAAAAACTTCCACTAATTGAGTTCTAATATCAACAAAATTAGTGTTATTATCTATAGTATTGTTATTGGGAAAGTTATTGTTGTTATTGGGAAAGTTATTGTTGTTATTTGAATTATAAACGAATGCAGCTCCGGCGGTATCGACGAAGTAGTCCCCGTACCAGTTGGAAGTAGAAATGTATGCTGTTTTGTCAGTGACCATATATTTGTTGTGGTTGACGCGCGCGAAAGGAATTTTGTCTTGTTCAGGCGTCGATGGGACTATGAAGCGTCTCTGTTTGAATAAAATAATAATTAATATTTTTTTTTATCATGTATGCTGGAAAAAGTATTGGTACAATTAATAAAAATATGTAATATAATTTACAAAACTTGAGTCATCGGTGCGGAGCAGGACAGCGCCTGACTGTAAACGCGTCGCCATTCGGGGAAATAAATTAATTTTACTTCCCTGCTCTGGTAAGCCAGTGTGGTGCCGAGTTCCACTAGCAGTGTTTTGTATTTTTGCGCAATGTAGATAACAAGGTCCCTTGACACTACGCCTGGACACTATTTACAAAACTAGCGGCTTCGCCCGCATACCATCTATAATCATTTTAGTACGCTGCATTTGCCAACAGATTGATACATTCAATCATGAACAACTTGTTTTCATAATTCTGAGAGAGTGCAAGCACTACGTGAGTGAGCGTTTTATTATTTTAAATTTACATTTTCTCGTAAAGTATACATCCAAGCCACATAATATAAAAGTCGAAGCTTATCTTTGTAAAATTTTATTGATGATGGAATAGTTTTCGCTCGTAAGTTTCAACATATAAGTTTCAATAAAAATCGGTGATATATCAAGTTGCAATTTTCAATTATTTTTTGTCACAAAATAAGGGATTTTTATATATTGTGACTTATTTATAAGTAAAGTAAATTTTATTAGTAGATTTCTTTTCTCTATGACATAATTTGACGACATTTTAATCAACTTAGTCTTGGACTCGATGATGGACTCGATGATTTCGAGTTAACTATCCCAAATATATTTATATGTTTAATAAAATCATTTACTAACTTTGGTAACACAAAGTGTTTGATTCGTTCCGCTAATTATAAAACATTATTTCTCAATTGGAGAAAAAAAAATTGAAAAGCGGAGATAAAAATATCTTAAAAGTACAGTTCTTAACAAAATTTAACTACAATAATAAAATACACATACCACTTGTAAATCCACTCTAGGGTAAGCTTCCCTCAAAGAAGACAGCGACGCCAAGAAGTGATCCTCGGCGGTGCTGGAGTGGCGCCACCAGCTTATCAGGAGGCGCACTTTGACTTGAGCTTCGAGCGCCGCGCGACGTAATGCGTCGTCGATTTTAGGCCAAAACCTTAAAGAAAATTATGAATATTTATTAATTATCGGCAGATTTCAGTTGATAGTTTATATAAAAATGTACTGTTCTACTTTTTTATTATGGCGTTTCGAATGTGCTTTAAAATATCAAACATATCAAAGGTGAAAAAGTTGTTATCGATTATCGTTTTTATCATAAGATAGATTCAATTTAATTTAGGTCTGACCCAGCGGTATAGTTTGCAGTTTTTTTTAATTTCAAGATATATACAGATGTTGCCATTAAGAACATTTCTGTCCCCAGTAACTGCCGAATTCTAGAGGTATTGCTCTCTCTGCACTGTTGAGTGGTGGAACTCAACGTCGTGCTTTGCCTCGTTACCAGAGGGAGAAAACGAAAATATGAAATATTTCATCTCCTCGAGTGTGAATCGAACCCACAACCTATTGCGTTTATAGTTGCGCGCTTGTGCTTTTACTAATGGCCGCTTGTGGCCTCCACTTTACTACTATCATTCTATTTCCTAAACATTAGCAATTCTTAATCGAACCGAGGACTGCTTATGGTAAATAGTGAGTACACAGGTTCAAGCCAAGATAACTTTGGACCGTTAGTTTAATAGGTACGCCCCGATCTCGAGTCAACGTTAATGAATACTCCTAGTACATTGTTTTGTGACCGCAAGGTATCTATCAAAACCTTATACAGAAGTATATTTAAGATAATCGTCGTGGCACAGGAACCCAATAGTATGGATGTAACGCGACGGTGAATTATTATTTCATATTATAACATTTTCATCTCTTCACTCTGGCACCCAATCAAATAGCCCGGAGTTGAGTTCCGTCACTCAACACGCAATGCCTGGAAAACTTCGGCGGAAGGTGGAAAACGAAATGTCTTAATACTAGGTTCCCTCCGCCTACTGTGCTGTACGCGGGATACAGCGTGAAGCTGATTTATTTATTTTTTCTTATATTTAAAACAAAATATATATTTACTTAAGTTTAGGCGAATAAACAAGCACAGGTCCGTAGTCCATAACGGAGACGTACACAAACTCCTCCGCGGAATGGATGATATCAACGATCGCGTCGTCGTCGTTGGTGCGTCCCGTTGGGCTCAGGGGTGGAGGGGAACTCTGAAATTAACATTAAGTAATTATTGTTAATGTTTTTTTTTTTTGAAAACCTGGCAACCAAGAGGTTCAAATCCATCCATCAAATTACGTAAAAAATTTTATATTATCGAAAAAGGATTTTTCATTCCTAAGAGTGGAATTACATAATAAAAATGTAAATGTTTAGATTTTTTTTACAGTTTCGGGCTTTTCCCCGTAGAGTGCGTTATACAGGGTTCTAAAGGTATTGCGTGTTCAAAGCCGCGGTTTGCCTCGACACCAGAGAGAAGGAATGAAAATATTAAATATTTCATTTCCTCGAGTCGGAATCGAACCCACAACCTGTCGCGCCTCTGCGCCACAAGCGCAGTAGATATATAAAACACAAAGTATATAACAAACCAACAATCTAACGCCTTTAAAAGCATTGTAAACACTTTAGATGTGTCAGTCAGTTAGTTAAGGTCACTCGCTCACAGATTGTTGTAGCTTTTAACAGTGTACAAACAATGGTGACATTTGAGTGACCTCTTATGGACAGATTTATAAAACACAAAGAAACTTTTACTTATACGTCTGAAAGCTTCTAAGGTAACGCGTATATAGAGAATCATATTTTTTTTTAAATATTATTTTTTTCACATTTTTTATTTCATGCACAAATCACAACATTTCATATGGGAATGTACTTTTAATATTAAAATAATAGATAGACGGTTTTTTAATATGAATGTTTTGCGTAAGTATAAATTTATCATTATACAATTTAATAAACATGTGAACAGGCCGTTGTGGCGCAGCGACACAGTGTCTGACAGTAAACGCGACAGTGGTGGGTTTGATTATAGATAGTTTTTTTATATCTATCGTTGCGAAATTGAGTTCCGCCACTCATCAGGCAATGTCTCGAAAATCGGGTGGAAAACGGTTAAACACTCCGTATTACACGAAGTTCGCTATGTCTATCCTGGTATATTTGGGATAACAACGTTAAGCTAACAAACTCGCTAAATAATTCAGGACATCTACCTTATATAATTATTTTATTCATGGTAAATCTACTTTACTTAAGTAATTGCAATGCTATAGCGTCTATACATATCTACAGTCTATACATATCTTAGTCCGACGATACTAGACGCCCGTATCGTAATTGCTATATTAATATTAAACTAAATTAAATTATAACTTTTAATTACTTACATTTTCGGAAACAAAATAAAATCCAAACATATTTCACGTAATGCTCTATACAAATATCTGAATGAATATTTACCTCTTTTTTGTGCAACATTAGATTTTTTTTCGACTTGGCTTTATTGCTGTTGACTGTTCTTGACAGCATCACCGGACGGGGAGGGGCGACAGTACCTCGCCCCTGAAGAAAAAGTACGAGCTTTGATGGACGCTCGTGAACAGTTAGCGATCGCAGGGGAATGCCCTGCGTACGCTAGTCAAAGGGGATTTCGAGCGCTGGGCCCCGTCGACGTGTCGCGAGTTAGGAGTGGCTTCGTCGCCTTTAGAGTGTGTCGTGAGACTGAGGAATGAATCCTACCTATGGGGCGTTTGCGACTGTTGATGTATTTGATCGTCGGGATCCAGAAGGACGCTGCGAGGGCGTCGAAGAAGTGAGTGTGTGTGAGGAGCGTACTTACACGCTTAGACACTGAATGGGTTGGAGTGGGAATCTGCACGCTCGTAACGTTAGGCTAGGCGTTTGCAAAATTCCTTTAGCGATTCTAATTTAAAATATTTATGGGCGTCCGGATGCCATTCGGAGGAATATTCGGACACACACACATAATGAGACGAATGCAAGTTTTGTGCAATGTCAGCTTGTTTCGAAGTGACATTTTACTCCGCTTGAAAATGAGCGGGTACAGCCTGCTCATGACGTACGTAGCCTTGTTTCTGACATACTTGATGTACTTGACGTACGTAGCCTTGTTTCTGACATACTTGATGTGCGGCTGGAAAGAGAGTTTAGCACCTAGTACGGCGCATAGGTATTTGACCTGGGATTCCCAGGGGATCGGTTTACCTTTTAGGTAAATAGTTGAGACGATCTCGTAATGCTTACGAAAAAAGAAGACGGCTACGCGTTTCGCTCCGGGGTAACCTCAAACCGCCACTTGCTGTTCGTTGCAGTGTTTCGACTAGGATCCGTGGTGTAATAGGCGGTGAAAATTGAAGCATTTAAATTCGTGAAAATAGACAAAAAGTGAGGAACAGGATGTCATATTAGATATAAAAACGTTAATTAATGTCTATTAAGTTATTTAATTGGTAAAATTCCAAAAAAAACGTGAACAGAAAAAAATAAAAAGAACGTGAATAAAAAAAAGGTTTTTTTAAGTACAATTTTTCACGATTATGTAACACAAAATTCAGTTAGAAATATATTTTAAAATATCACGCAGCTAAATTGGAAGGAAAGTGGGTAACATTCCGTTACCTTAACACTCTCTGCCTATCTTGTATATATTCACGGCATCTATGTATATCCATCGCCATACGCTATAATAAACTATCGTGCAGCATTGTTTATATTTTTATTTAGCAAAGCATGAATATCAACATTTTTGAAATGTATTTTATGCCAAATAAATAAAATCAACTTCACGCTGTATTCCGCACACTGAGGGGTAGGCAGAGGGAACCTAGTGTTAAGACACTCCGTTCCTCACTTTCTGCCGAATTCTGGAGGCATTGCGTGTTGAGTGGCAGAACTCAACGCCGCGCTTAACCTCGACACCAGAGCGAAGAAATGGAAATATAAATTTAAGTAAATATTTCATCTCCTCGAGTGGGGATCGAACCCACAACCAGTCGGTTTAACAGTCACACTTCGTGCCGCTGCGCCACGACTGGCCTCCAATTAATATTTTATAACAAAATCTCACTTTATCATAAGGTAAAGTGTAAAACGTTAGACTAACGCCATTTGTAATTCTAATACAACCATATTATTTATTAGGCGTAGTGTTACGAGCACCGAGTTTGATTAATGCGAGTATCGCGTGCACTTATGCGCTTTTTTTTTCTACTCCAACAATACACAATCTGCTTAAGTTATTAATAATAATTTATTCAGTGTACATTTGAATAATCAATAATTTCATTTGAAAATTTTCACCTTTTCTTTTTTATAAACGTTACGATACAAAGCTAATACTAATTAATAAACTTTTACTTTAAATAATAAAAACCAAAATACAACTTTTCAACGAAAGAAAAAAATCTAAAAGAAATATCAACAAGAAGTTAAAATATTTACATTTATTTATAATTAATTTAAGCATTTTAATAATAAAAATATTCATTTGATATTAAACTAGGAAACAAATGGATTAAAAACGCTATATTTATCAAGCAAAAAGGTATAGTAATAATAAAGAAAAATAAAACGTAGGTGATATGACGTGTGAAAATTATTAAAATTTTATGTGAAAATTGACATAATTTGACTACCATAAGTGACACTTCAATTTACGAGCGGCTGTAAAAAAGATACAAGGGCACAGAAATGATCATTGATAAACTTATGCTATATAAAACTTAGATCGTTATGAAACTTTCGAAGCCTTTAAACATTAAAGAACTACAATGTCGTCAAAATTATTTATCAAGATTATAATATTATCATCTTTAGTCTTCAGAAAATATATTTCTAGAATAAATTATATTGCTTTAGATCTATTATTTACTAGCGACCCGCTCTCGACATCATTTACTAAATAATCTGAATTACTTGTATGTTCCAATAATATTATCATTTAATAGACAATATCTATACATCAAAAATTAAAGTTGCAGGTTATTCAATAGTTATAATCAAATCAGCTGAATTCCGCATACAGCAGGGTAAGTAGAACAGTTCTAGTGTTAAGACATTCCATTCCCCACTCTCTGCCGAAATTTTCGAGGCATTGTGTGTTGAGTAGCGAAACTCAACGCCGGGCTTGTACTTTGTTGCCAGAGCGAAAAAATGTTAATAAATGACCCATGACCGTCGTACAAAATACTTTACATTGATATGGCTTTTTTAGTTATTAACTGATTGACATAAAACAAACACTAAATGTTTAGGTTTACCCTAATACAATAGTGAAGACTGCGTCTAAATCGAGATTTGCGTGCACAAACGCACAGACAAACAGACAAATATTTTAAAATTCATTGTTTGCGGTTCTCTTAACCTCCAATGGTAGATTTTCCCATTTATTTTCCATGTACAGACAGCGATCAGTTACAATATAAGTAAAGTTTACCAGAGCATACATTAATTCAGGATATTAAATCGAAATGCAAGCCTATATAAAGAGGTTTTTAATTTTGCGATTTATCAAGAAAAATGTGCTTAAACATTCGATATCCGGTCGGATATTGATGTATTATAGCAGCATCTGATGAGATTGGCCGGATATCAATTAGTTGCCGGATGTATTATCCAAATAGTAAAAGAATTATAGCAACATGTACATTTAATGAGTCAAAAGTACGTATAAAATTCTATTTAAATAAAGAATATTTTGAATTTCAATGAAACGTTGTTTGATCAGTAATGAACGTTTACGTGGCGCAGTCTCAAAGTATTTTACTTCACACAAGATGATTCTAGGATCGATTTTCATTTAGGACTATGTTCATTTCCCGGTTAGGTCACATGAAAGGTTCCTAAAAAGGATGATAAGTAGAGAACTGGGTGACATATTACTATCCCATATATTTAGATGAAAATATTTTGTATTTTTTCCAGCTTCATGCTTTTTTCCACACATATGAGGGAAGGCAGAGATAACTTAATGGCAAGATACGGGCGTGTTGAGTGATGAGATTCAACGCCACGTTTTATCTTACCAGAGCAGGGAAATAAAATTATTAATTTTGACTAAGTGGAGTTTCTATGGTTACACAAAGTGCCATATTCATATTATAATTTCATGTTGTCCAAGGAGAAAATAAAAATTGGAGTCTTTATTTCGCAAGCAGGACATGCTTAAGGAATTTAAAAAGCTAATTTTTCCATATTTGTTTAGTAAAAGTTTTAAGTTATTTCTTCCATATCACCTATATACAATTTCAAATATACTTACAGTAATATAAGCGCCGTAGCTATGTGCGCCATCGGACACGTTGATTGGATGTTCCATATTGATGTCAGTACTGAGTTCTTTCGGCCACTCGTCGGGAATCGAATCTGCTATACCTAAGCTCCAGTATACCTATGACAATATATAATCATATTATAAATAAAACATCTCTGTAAAGACAGTCGGAGCCTAGCGGGAGGCTCGAGGGTTAGGATTCCCACTCGGAGTTCACAGACCATTTGCTCGCTCTTGTAACAAGACAAAGCGCGGAGTTGAGCTTCGCTCTAGAATTGAGATACAACATAGGTTCAATAGGTTATACACACAATAGGTTCCCTCTGCCTACCTCTGCCTACCCTGCTGTATAAAAAATAAATTAAAAAATCTCTGTAAAGTAGCTACATGCTAAAACGTTTTTAAAATTTTGGCTTCAGACAATTATTGGTTTGAGAAAATGTCTCTGACTCTATAATAATTGCAATTTTTGACTGATAAGTACAAAATTCGTATAAAATAAAAATATAACAACATCCTATCCTATTATAATATGATTTCAAAAATAAAATATTTTTTTACTATTGGGTAAGAAAACTTTTCATTTAGAAATAAAAATAAAAAGTTCTCATACTCTTTTTAATAAAAACAGAATCGCGTGACATTTGAGGTATTATCAAACTAGAACGAGGTACAAGAAATGTATAAATTAAATATGGTGGAACAGGAAACATCCGCAGTAAATTTAATGAAGGCAATAATAATGATGCGACAGCCACGTGCTAGCCCGTACCAACTCCTTAAAGTTTATATAGAAAATATAATACCTTTGTTTTGTTGTGTTGGCAATGTCTTTATAATTTGTTAACGTCTTGCTTTGTTATATTTACAAGGTTTACTTTTTTAAATATTAATTTCCCTGAAAAAAAATCTTAAAGCAGAGATATATATTCACTTTTTCCTTTATTGTGATTAAAATCAAATACAATCTTAAACTGAATCTTAAAATCAATATTTAAACTTTTCCAGAAATGTTAGCGCGTATATTTTACAAACTATGATCAAAATATGAAAGATTTATAACGAAATAGCATTTTAAACAATATTTTTCAACAGCCAACCGCCAAGATGGGAAATAATAAAATAGCCATCCATAATCGTACTCCACGCGGGCAAAGCCATTGGCCGAACACTAATCACACAATATCAAAGCTAAACTTTTTAACTTTTTCCTAATTAAAAAAGATGATAAGACGAATAGGTCAAGAATATAATAATAATAATAGGGAAAGAAGAATAGGTAGTTGTTTTTATATATTTTAAAAGTATTACGCGTCATTTGTATTACTTATTTACAATTAATAAAATAAAATTACACGTGTTGTGCGTCCCTATAAATCAACAAAAGAGATTTGTGTTTGACAATTTATTTTAACATGTAGAGTCGTCACCAACATCCACTGACTTAAAAATAAGACGGCCTTTTATAAATTTAGCTGCCCAGTTTATTTGTATTTGTAATATAGATTTTCTAAATAAAACATAGTTTACAAACTTTTGAAATTTTTCCAATTTCGTCCGGTAAAGATACATATTATTTAGTAAAAAATCATTCCAAGTCGAGAAATACATATTTTACATTTAAAATGTAATTAAAATCTGTTTGGATTTTGAATCCATAACCACCTCGGATCCAATGTAACAAGTACTTGTTAAACCGTTAATTAGTTATAATAACTTTATATAAAGTTAAAACACGACGTTTGAAAGTTATAATTTTAGTACAGCAAAATATATTGCATGTATAGAACCAATTATGATAAAAATAACCGCTTTTTAATAGCCAGGTAGCGTCCTGCGGTGGACAGAAACCAAGCTTTTATTGGAGCTATTAAAATAAAGTTTCATAGAATCAATGACACAGATATAATAAATTGCATATAATATATACCGCAGTAAAACAAGAAAAGCAAGAAAAAAAGTTATAGTTAGCTTTTTTGGAACAATGATTCCTTTTAACTTTGGTGCGATCAATAAAAACAGATTCATAATAATTGTAGTTTTAAAAAAATACCAGATATCTAATTTTTCTTTTATATAAAATTTAACTTTACTCTCTCTCCAACAGAATATACTGTATATTAATACGTTTGGTGTAAACTAAAATAAACTAAATTGAAAAATGGAGAACGAGATAACTCGACAAAAAAAAAATATTCAAAATATTCTTCAATACACTAATTTATGCAAGCAGTATTAAATCTTCGGATAAGTAAATAATAAAACCACCGCTGACTTCATTTATATTCCTCGCAAAATGAAGAATGCACAAAATTCTTGTAGAATAGCACTAAATCTTACAAATACGAGATGTGTAAATTACCAAGTAAACATAATATAAGTAATAAAAATAATAAAAGATAAACAAACAAATACGCAATTGTAATAAAAAAAAGTCCTGAAACATACAGATTATTATTTCTTATCAGTATGTCACTTTCGGCTCCCTCACATACTAGCTTAACCACACAAAATAAACATATAATAAATGTATGTAAGTGGAAACTATTCTGGCATCTGTATTTTCTACAATATATTTTAACATTACATTACTTTAGACATAGTCTGTGGCGATGTGTGTATTATTTTCTATTAATAATAGCTTCACATGCGGCCTCGCCCAACATAATCGAATGAAAATAACTTAGAGTTGTGTATAGCCTATAGCCGTCCTACATAAAAAAATTATCACAAAAAATATTTTTCAATTTATTTTTTAAGATATTTGAGTATAAAAATTGTTTTTAATATCGCAATTCACAATTTTCTTTTTTCACAATATCGCAATCCAAAATTTCACAATTCAAGTAATTAAATTGACAAAATCAAATATACCCGAAATATACATTACCTAATGATTCGCGGCTTCGCGTGCATGAACTTGCATATTGCATCAAACTGATGAATTTCTAGCATTATATTATACAAAATGCTTTTAAAAAAGGTAAAAAATTATATTAGTATAGACTAATATTATAAAACTGGAAATTTTGTTTGATTGAAAGCGCCAATCTCAGGAACTATTGGCGTCACATTGTTTTTTTTTTGTTTTGTTGTTTAGTGATCGTCAATCATTTATCGAGGAAGGCCCTAGACTACTTATAAATACATGAGAATAACTGTTATTCGTTAAGAAGATATATGTGAACAGTTTTATGCTAAACCCGCCTATACAAAAATAAAAAAAAATATAGTATCGTTTTAATAGCATGAAGCGGATAGTAAAGCTGAATGCTTTTCTAACTAACAAGTTAGCGAGCGCTGGTTCTAGTAATTAGCCGCTTTTGTTGTGCTACGAGATAACTCTTTAATGATGTACCTACCGTTTGTGTAGGCACAAAGTTTTTTGTATAGCAATATTCATAATAATGATATTTTCTTTTGTTTATATAAATAAATACATCTACACAGAAATGTAGAAAAAGATTATTAAAAAACAACATAAGTTATCTAAGTATATTGTATAAATATATTAGGCGGGACAGTTTTTTTTTAATTATAGTGAAAATATTGTTCTGGACACCAAAAAAAATATTCTTTTAAAAGGGCACCTCTTAATTTTTTTATAGAGGTGTCTCGTCTTATTTTTTTCGTTTTTCATATAAATAACAAAGGGAATTTTGATATCTTTTTTATTTGAAATTTTATTGCGATTAAAAATGAAGTACTGGTATAAAAACTAATATATATTCTTGTAGGAAATGAAACGATCTACAAAAAAGGCCTAATATTTTTTTTGCATTAATTTGACTCATTTAAAAATTATTCCAAGTGAATGTTGTAAAATAGTCAAAATAGTATAAGTATCATATAATAGCAAAAAAATATCTGGAATGTTTATTTGGTTAAATGCGCTTATGTGTCATGTTTCATACCCAACTGTTATTATTTCTATTCCACTGTAGGGGCAAAGCCGTAGGTTTGAGCTATGTTCTAATATCCATATCTATTTTAAAGAATGTTGTTCGACAAAATTGCTTTAAATAACTGTTTTATTGAATTGATTTATTTTTAAAATTAAATTATTATTAGAAAACGAAAGTGTATAGTTCCAGCGGGCGAAGCAGCGATCTGTCGTCAGTGCTCGCTAGTAGTAAACATACTTACAAATAATATAAAAAATCGACTTACGTCAAATATTTTCCCTAAATCCGTAGCTAAACAGGAACAATTATAAGCGAGGAGACCCAACTCTTTCACCTACAAAAGGAAGCAATCAATTTAGATTCATTTAAATATTTGATTTTGCACTGCTAACTAACTTTAAATCAAGTTTTTGATATTTTATATATTATAGTATATACTTACATGTTTATATATAAATCATATAAATAAAAAACGAATCAATAATAATAGTTTTAAAAATGTTTCGCAAATATATGTTTAGAGGTCAGACTGTAAGTGTGATGGTAGTGGGTTCTTCTACTTCCCCCAAGCGGGGGAATATTTGTATTTATATTATTTTTATTTGCCCACTCTAACTCTAATTGACAATGCCATGGCGCGACTCTAATATAGAACAATAAATAAATACACTGAGGCCGGTCGTGGCGCAGCGGCACGAGGTGTGACTGCAAAATCGACTGGTTGTGGGTTCGATCCCCACTCGAGGAGATGAAATATTTACTTAAATTTATATTTCCATTTCTTCGCTCTGGTGTCGAGGTTAAGCGCGGCGTTGAGTTCTGCCCCTCAACACGCAATGCCTCCAGAATTCGGCAGAAAGTGGGGAACGGAGTGTCTTAACACTAGGTTCCCTCTGCCTACCCTGCTGTGTGCGGGATACAGCGTGAAGCTGATTTATTTTATTTTTTTAATAAATACACTGAAAAATCGATCGATTAGATCTGGCTTTTTAAAACAATATCATATTTGTGGAACACACGTTAAAGTGAATCAATAAATAATTTAAGGCTGTTATTGCGTCGTCTGATTGTAAAGGCGACGGTTGTGATTCCGGTTCCCAATCGGGAAAATGAAATATTCAATACTTTAATTTTCTCGTTCTGGTGTCGAGACAAAGCGCGGTGTTGATTTCTACCACTCAATACGCAATCTCTCGAAAATTGAGCAATGCCTCTTAACACTAGCATCCTCCTACCTTACTTGCTACATGTATGCGGAATACAACGGAAAATCATTTTTTTTTTGTTTACAAAATATATATATTTTTTTAAATTCATCTTTACATGTTTCCCATGAGTTCATAAATATTTTAAATAACAAGAAAACTTTAAAAGTTTAAGTTAAAAGTAAAGTTTACCTGAGTGAGTGACCTCCAGTCCATATTAGCACTACCAATATAGAAATGTTTTCGATCGATTATCCAGAACTTTGTGTGTAACACTC
The DNA here is from genome assembly GCA_013403705.1 of Heliconius hermathena. Classification (NCBI taxonomy): domain Eukaryota; kingdom Metazoa; phylum Arthropoda; class Insecta; order Lepidoptera; family Nymphalidae; genus Heliconius; species Heliconius hermathena. Next base: position 11,226 of record JAAIXJ010000745.1, on the reverse strand, counting down.
CACTACCAAATAACTTTGAGAAGTTCAAACTTCTAACCTGTTGATATCGATATCAATCTATATAATAAAAATTTTACTGATTTCTGTCTGTACATGGAAGATTTATAAAAAAAATCTATTATTGGGGACATTTATCAATGTAATAGAACCGAAAACAATAATTTAAAAAAATATTTCTATTTATCTATGAGTTTATGCACGCTTGTCTCAGAAACGATTTTACCGATTTTAGTGTAGTTGTCACTTTTGTATTTTTTTATTAATTTATAATAATAATTTTCGTTTCTTAGCCATCAGAAAACAGAGTGACTAAACACTACGCATAAAAAGTAAGGCTAAAAAAAATACAAGTTTGCTTAAATATGCTGCAGAATAACAGAAAGAAGATAAGCTTACTTCATAGTTATAAAGGAAAAAAATAACTTTAAGGATTTGAATCTATAATAACCACGGAAGTGATACGAATGATAATATTTCATAAAAACATCTTGCTTTCCATGTTTGTTAATTAAATAGAACACAATCTTTTTTCTTGAAAATTTAGTCATATAATACTTCGTTCGGATGGATCAAGCGAGATTACGTTCTGTCATCCAATAAAAGAAATATAACAATTATCTCCAAATGTTAGTAAATAAAAACACAGATTTACTTATAAATTATTTAGTTATATCTTACATACCTGTGCAGCTTTTTTCTTAACTAAATATTCAGTGTCTATATTTGGATTTGACTTAGTAGGCCAGTTTTGAGCAATTTTCAACTCTATATTCCGTTTAGTTCCAGCCGCGAGTAAAGCTTGGAACACTTGCTCCCCCTGCAATATTGTATAAAGAAATAAAAAATAATACTTTTTATATACGTAGGCACTACTTTATATTATTTTTAACATTTTTGATGATAGTATAATTACACACTTAGGAGAGAAAAAATCTTTTTTAAAAACATGAAAAATTTAATGTAGTGGAATTTAAAATTTAAATTTTAGAAAACATGCAAATTAGATAATTTTTTACCAATGTCCAAAACTGAAATATTTAAATTATATATAAGAGGCCATCGTGACTGAAAAAGCGTATAATTATAATCATGATGGTCGTGAGTTCGATCGTTCCTATCGGGCGAATAAATTATTTGCATTTCCTCGCTCTGGCAAGACTAAAGGCAGTGTTCAATTTTGCTACTCAATATACAATGTTTTTAATTTAGGCGTAAAACTAATTAATATCACAAAAAAAATATAATAAAAAAATATATAAAGATGAAATGTATATGATATATAAAAATGAAAAAATGCGGCCATCGTGGCCCAGTAGCACGGTGTGGACTTTTAATGCGACGATTATGGGTTCATTTCCCACTCAGGGAAATTAATTATTTTACGTTTTTATTTCCTCGTTCAGATAACAATTTTGGTCTTGTTCCTTCCGCCACTCAACACTCAATGTCTCGAAAATTCTACTGAAAGTGGGAAGCAGAGTGTCCTAACTCTAGGTTCTCTCTGTATGCAGCATGAAGCAAAAAAACTTACCTCAACAGAAGTATTATAAGGATAGAGTTCGTTAAACCTAAGAGTCCAATAGAACGAGGCTATTTCTATTGACGTTTGAGCTTCATCTATCAAATCTAACCAAGCATTTTTAGTTGGCATATGCGTTACATTCGGTGGATACATGTGCCCTTCTGGTATACTTTCTACTAACGATAACCTTAAAAGAAATTTAAATGTTTTTTATTTAAATAATCTTAGTATAGTTGACAAGTCGTGGCCGAACTAACTCGTCGTGACTGTTGATGGTGAGTTATCACCACCGTTTATGACCCTGTTTACAGAGGATCAAAAAAATGAAGAGGAAAAAGAGGGATTTAGGTGTAGATGTTTTAAAGTAATTTAGCCTTTTTCTTTATTCTATAGGTAAAACCCATATAATAATCAATGAAATCCTCAGATTATATATAATAATTTACTAACTTCACATGAATATACAAGAAATCATAAAACTCCATAAAGAAATACACTAATAAATATTATATGACCTTTCTCCCATACCCTTGTCATTGATGAATAAATAGTTTATAATGATAAATATCTAACAATCATTTGTTATACTTAAATAACTATGGTGGGTGCGGATGACATATTTAAATAATAATTATCAAGTTATTAAGATTGCTATTTATAGAAAGAAGCTATAAATCTTTAAAAAAAAAAATAACAGCGCAGCATTGCATTTCACCACTCACCCTATAATATACAATTTATCTAATTGTTAAAAAAAAGTTTCTATTTAAAAATTCACACTCTGCTATTAGAAAAAGTAAATCGCACAAAAACAAAAATTCATAATATTTTTTTTTATTTATTAAAATTGAACAAAAAATAAATATTTTATTTCAGAGCTTTTGTGATCAATTTCAATAAATAGCTAAATTTAATTTTTTTTTCTCTTATAGAAATCCAATAACACTTATAACAGTAATTATTTTTATAATATTTTATTTAATTATTACCTATTCAGTTTATCATAAATTTTAAAATAAGTGTGAGGGTCAGAGTGTATTATTCCCTCTGACTTCCCCATTATGTGCAGGATACAGCATTTGTAGTGTAAAGTTATAAAAGAATATATTATCTCACATACCTACATTCATCTGAGCAATGCATATCAACATGAGCAATAGTAGGCAGCACCTGTGCAATGTTAGGTTGATCTAACAGAGGCACCAAAACGACAAGCACTATTAATATTATCACTATTGATACTGGAATACATGACGGTCTGCACCAGATACTGCGCTTCTTTCTTCTAAAATTAATATATAAATATTATTAGATGTTAATAAAATGTAAGCTTTAATTTTTTTTTCCAAAAATTTTTAAACTTAATAAATAATGTTTTATAATTTAAATATAATTAAATTTTACATATAATGTAATAATAAAATTTTAAATAAGTTTACTTAGATGTACTTACTTATCATTATAACTGTTTCCATTTTCATCTCTCATCATGAATATCTGCTCCCACTGCTCCAACTCCTCATCAGACGACGACGCGTTCCCCAGACTCCCCGATTCTAGTACAGTCTAGAACAAAATGATATGATGTGATTAAAATGTAAAATCTATTGCATTAATCGAACTAAATTCATGTCATTATTTGTAAAATGTTTTTGTATATAAAAATCAACATAGCCTTTTTTAACTTGTTTGTCAAAACTTTATCAATTTCCTTATCAATGAGTAAATAATATAAATATTATCAACAAACTTTGCACTTTTTAATAACTTGTTTAAATGTTGCTAAAATAGCCATATCACTATTTGTTTAGTAGCTACGTAGCATTCAAAACGCAAATTTAACAAAAATAAACATTTTTGACAATGACAGACAATTTAAATTGTCATATAAAAATTGACACATTGTTATTTATTAACTTTTATTATGAAGTTGTCAATCCATATCTAACTAAAAACCGTTAATCGATTATAAGCTGGAATCGTCATAACACCAAAGTAAACTTTTATCGCAAATAAAAAATTTAAAGTGTCTGTAAAATGAGGTTAATAAAATTATGATTATAGATATATGACAAAAATGACATGACTTTAGCAAGTAAAAATTGCTGAACTGACCATTTCACTTTGCTTGACCACTTCGTGTTCAATGAGCACGAGTAGGTCAATATTGTTGCAATAACATTATTTTGTTCACTAGTACAACTAAAGTAACACATTGATAACTGCATTTTTTTATCCTGAAGTTTCCTTTCAAGTCGTGTAAGCGCATTTGCAGCAAAAATAATACTGCAAAATAGATGACGTCGACTACAACCGCATTGTTCACGTGTATTTTGAATACAATGTTAGTTCTAACCGTAAACTATGCAGGCTAAAACTGCTCAAAATACATTAATTATTGTTACTCAGGCAACAGTATAATTTAGTCGACGTATAATGACTGTAATATTAAATTTATTTGTGTAAATGTAATTCAAATAACTTTGTTTTGTATTCGAATAAAATAGTCAAAACTATTGCCTTTTACATTGACATTTATTTTTTAAACTAGGTAGTACCTACACATAATAATTCGATCGTTTTTACAATACTTATTCAAATTGTATATTACATTTGCACCCATCGATTGATTACATCCACCTAATAAATTTAAGGTTTTTCTGTTCTGAACACTGTTAAAAAATAAGATAGGTTATATTTTGTTTAAAAAAATAGTAAAACTATGAGAATATGCGTTAATCAAGCCAAAACAAACCTGACGTGCGAGTCAGATTCATCCACCGAGAGTTCCGTACCAATTTTTGGATTTTAGGTCAACGCAAGTACCTACAACTTATGAAAGTTCATAATTAATTTCCACGTGTATGCACTCATTTTGTATGAAATTAACTACAATAATAAATTTGTATTAGTTAAAAACTATATCATGTAAAACTAAACTAAACTAAACTAAGTTCACGCTTTATTCCTAGCGGGGTAGTCAAAGAGAACGGAGCGCCAAACGTTACGGTCTCTACATACCTCTTTCGCCTCGTCCACTGTCATCAACCTCTTCATACATGCCCACCGGAGGATCCTCATGCTTTTCCAGTATCTTTGATACTGTGTTATCGAAGGTCAACCGAGGTCTCCTCCTACGTCTCTTACCACTCACTTTTCCATCATAAATATTTTTTGCCATTCTTTCATCACTCATTCGACGTGCCCAAACTAGCTACTAAATACTATAATATCATGTAATATGAATATAATTTATATATTATGTATTATAATATGAATATAAATTTCTATTTTTGAGATATTTTCTTTTATTTGGTATGCCATTTCTCACTATTTACGAAATTTCATTTACAGAAAATATCCTAGGCGAAGAATAAAGCTGACAAACTTAAGTTTGCGGACCAATGCACTCATTTTGTATGAAATGAACTACAACTATAAGTTTAAATAGATTTTTTATTGTATTGTAAGTTTTCATTTGCTGCTAAATTGAAATAACTAGTAGGTCCACGGAAAGTATCTTATAGGCTTTGATTACGCGGCAAATTTCATGCAAAATGCACCAAAAACGATCTTTTGTCTGTCGCATCTTTTGATTGCATCCTAAGGACAGTCGACCTCAATATTTTGTATAATTTTGCTTGATACATCCACGCGATCTCGAGACAAATACTCTTGATAGACGGACAGACGGACAACAAGGTTATCTTATAAGGGTTCCGTTTTTTTCTGTGAGGTGCGAAACCCTAAAAATTTCTATTAACAGAAATAAAACATTATTTAAAAAAAACCTGACGAGTCTATACGGGGTGGAAGCATATGCGCTTCTTTTACTGTAACAAAATATTTCAAATCCATGTCTAAAGAAATTAATCAATATACCTCAACAGTTTAAACGTAGGATTTTTTTACGATGTTTATCCATACTGTATGTCGTGTGACGCAATTACGAATAAATACCAATAATGTAAATACCTACTGCAACAAAAATACTACCAAACGTTGCTGATATGCTGTTTTTTATTCTCAAAAAACATACTAGAAAGAGAAGGGGATATCTCTTGTTGTATTTTACGCAATTCAACATCGCCGCCATTACCTACGACTCGATTTCGTGAATGAGGCGGGTGCAACGTTATGAGTTATCGCTTTGATAGGTTTGTGTCTGTGTGCGTTATTCTTGACAAATGGCGTTATATTTTACAACCATAATTTTATTAATTATTGTGTTTGGAAAAATCACTTTTTCATTTTTAGATTCTTTCGTTTTAATGATATTGATATTAGATATTTATAAAAAGGCAAAAAAATATATTTATGAAATGATAAAACGATAACTGAAAGAATTTTATGAGATATATAAAGAAGAATTCGCTTAGCGAACACAGTGGTATTTTTATCTGCACTTAAAAATTTATAGCCTTTAAAATGAGTTCAATCTTTTAAATGGATTTTAAAATACGTAAAGCTTTTATTATTTCAGTTGAAGAAATCAATACAGAGAGCCTTAAAATAGAGAGTCTTTTTTGTGTATTTCATTTAAGTCTTGAAGCATATCTTAGGCCATGTATTGTTTATATAAATTTGTGTTTTTAGGATTCCGTACCTCAGAAGGTAAAATGAAATCCTCATAGGATCATTTTGTTGTCCGTCTCTCAAGTTCGTTTATCTTGATATCGCGTGAAGTTATCAACCTGAAATTATTGTCAAATAGTCAAGCCTATGGTCTCTTGAAGCACAGAAAAAAATTAAACTTCAAAGGCAATTAAAAGATACGGGCATCTTTTATGCTGCAATTTGTATGAAATTTGCCGCGCAGTCAATATCTATAGCATACTTCCTATTGGCCTACAGTAATGAAACTTAGCACGATGTTAATTTACAATTAAAATATCAGAGAAAAAAATCATTACAAACGCATATTTATATTATAGTTCATTTCATATAAATAAATTTTTAACAAAAAAAATTAAAAAGTAAAAAATATTTTTACATAATGTAAAACGTACTTTGATTTTGTTAAACAAAAATAATTAAAAAAGATTTTATAATTTTGAAGTCAGTGCCAAGTAAAGCAAACAGGCTTTAACTTAACTTAACTTAGCTTCACGCTTTATCCCTTGCGGGGTAGTCAGAGAGAACGGAGCGCCAAACGCTACGGTAAGCAAACAGGCTTTAATTTACAAAATTGCATATTATAGTAAGGCTGTTGCAGAATTAGCTAAAAATAAATAATAATAAATACCTAAGCTCAAGTCCCAACAGATTATTTATAGTATATTTATATTACTTATTTTTAGGTTTATCAGTAACCAGACTCTAATACACTAATGTCAAGGTTTTAAACTATTAAATTATATTAATCGTCAACTTTACCATATTACCTATACAACCATCTAAAGATGTTAGACGTCAGGATCAAAGGTCTTATTTACATTTTAATAAGCTAAAAGCTACAAGACAATGTAAGCGACATCATACGAAGAAGGGATTATAAAAGATTCAAACGTAAGACTTGATACTTCTAACTCTTTATAGCTTACAATTTATGCACAGGCGTCAAGCAAGAGCAATGCTTTTGAATATTTTAAACCTTTCTACGCCATCTTCGGAACAAGAATGTACGAGAATTAATACAAATGCAGTAAACCTTTGGAGTGAATAAACAATGGCTGAGATGATTTTTTTACTCGACTTGTGGATGTCTAAAGAAGACCGAGTTCGCCTAATATTTCGAGGCAAAGAGTAGTCCCAGCAGGTCGGCTATCTCTTTAGCCGTATGACCAAGAAGTCATTTCCTGTCCGTAATGGCGGAAGCGAAGGCTGGCTAAAGTTACCAAGTGCAGTTTTTTAGAGGGCCCATAACTGATGAGTTCCGGACAGGTAGCTAGTAGCTACCAAGCTATAAGATTTTGGCGCTATGCTCGGACTTTGCTCTGGTAATTTCCTTTTTAAAGTACCTAGAGGCTCAGTTATACTTCCTCTTTGAGGCTTTTACCTTCAGATTTTTAGTATCCAGTGTCTATGTCATTTGCTAATGCAAATGCGAGGCATATTAAATCTGGGCCAAGATCAAATATGGGCTGCCATTAGGCAGCAAGTTTACAAGACGTATCACGATCGAGGTAGATAGAATAGAAATAGGTACCGTTAAAATTGGCAAAACAACGGAAACTTAAGTCCTCCCATACGAACATAGCGACCCCGGCATGAGGCATAAAGTTCTATTTTGTAGCCGGGGTATTGAAGATAGATTGTGTCGCTCGGTTGGGCAATCTGAGTCTCCGTCAGGAACATCAAGGCCCGCCGTGCCGTCTCGAGATGGTGGTGGACGGCATTCAGGAGTTTACACCCCTGACGTTGCAAAATTCCACGTTAAGCGTGGTAAGCGTTGCCGTGGAGCGTACGCCTCGTTTGCTTTGTTTATAGCGCGGTACTATGCCCTCCCCAGAATTCGACCGGCGGCCTGAGTTTGAAGACCCAAGGAAGAATTCTCCAACACCACAGGTGCTGGTACCCTCTTGGGGTAAATCGTCTTGAAATGCCGCTATCATATTCCAGTAAGGGATGGGGGTTAGGCGCCGCGCTCCGGCATTACTTAATGCGAAAAGCAGTGGCAAAAAGCTACTACTTCACGCCACTTTTAAATGCCGAGGGTGATAATAATCCGGTCGAATCTGCTCATGCTTGTTGCCATTGCTGATGACGTGAGCAATGGCAACAAGCATGATTGCCACACGTAAAAAAATATAGTATAGGAACTTTGAAATACTCGTAAATCTATTGCAAAAAATAAACTTATGCAAAACCCCTTTAGATGTTGAACCTGTATTTTTATCTTTGAAGGTTAGGTACCTATAGTTAGGTTGATTCAGTTATAGAGCACGACCTTTGACCGTGGTCAACGTCATAGCCGGCACCAACACGTCGTTGGACGTGGTCTCCTCCTTCTGCGAGAGAGTGCTACTCAAGAAGAAGGAGGCGGCACGGGCGAGGGAGAATTCTTCCGAACTCCCCATCCGCGATCCGATATGAGACCGGATCGCTGGAGGGTGGCATACGATAGCCGCGTTCCGTCTTAATCGACCATAGGGTGGTCCGCTTGGCGTATCTGTTCCCTTACTCTCCTGGCCCGAGTAGGCTACGCTAGACGGCCCGTGGCGGTCGAAGAGGAGCACCGCGAGGTTTTAGTGAGTAGCGTGGATAGCCTGCATCTGACAGTCAATGAGTCCAACATAACCTGCTCGAGTCCCTACGCGGGCGGTGTACCCGTAAAAGGATTTCCACACGAAAATAAAAAGTGACTCTTATTCAAGCAATTAAGTTGCTCTTTAGTTGTGAATTTAATTAGAAATTGTTAGGCATTAATTAAACATTACCGAAATATACTTGAAATGTTTATTTTTTACATTAGGTATACCGCATACGTAATACCTTTATTAAATAAAATATATATTAAGCAACTCCCATTGGAAGTAGAGTTTCTGCACTAGGTATATCTTTGTATTAATCCATTAGGGAAATAAGCACGGCCACTTACCATTCGGTACAATAGGAAATTAGTCTGGACATTTAATCCATTTAAGTCTACGTATTTTTAAACCGATTATATTTTACAATTTTATTTAATCTTTTAGAAAACGTTCTACTGTAAAATAACAGCAACTAACTTTTAGCTTTTTTTATAACTCGAGTAAATTAAATTGAGTGGGTCAAAATAATTTCTTTGTACAATTTTCTTACATTAATAATATTTTTTTTGGTAAAAATATAATTTACTTAAGTATAATTTATTTCCTATAGATGTATAACTTCATACGTTTACGTTTATGGTATTTGTGATTAAATATGAATGTCATTATGGTGGACAGTGAAAGGCTGAAAAAAATATATTTAAATATGCCTTTTTAAAGTCAATTTATTTATTACTAGCAGCCCGCCTGCGGCTTCACCCGCTTAAACTATATGATTATTGATTGACAACTATAATGACTTTAATATGATTTTTATTACTTTAATCTGTAATATTCTAATATGATTTTTTACTACATTATTGTAATTTCTATAAGAATTTTTGATTGTTTTGAATTAAAAAATACGACCAATTTGGATATTTGATATTTATAAAGTATACATGAGCTAATTATTTATTATACGTATATATTTTTGTAACATTACGTTGTTTTTACCTATGTAATGTACGTCTCATCATAATTTTAAAACTCTATTAAATGAGCTGATGTCAGTAAATCATTTAATTTACTGCTTCAGAAACAGCCTTAAATGTTAAATTATTGGTTTGGGTAAGGATTCATAATATTCTTTGTAAAATAACTGTAATGCAATTGGTAAATATGTAGTTATTAGATAGAAAAGATGTTTTTAGGCATTTTTATATAGATTTATTTCAAATTTCGAACGAATGAACCAAAAAATCTATGTATAAATACATTGATATTTCTTTGAAGATCAAATCGTTCTTTATCTCTGTGTTGAATTAATTACGATTTAAACTCAACCGTTATGATTTATGAAGGTAATCTCCACTATCAATTCAATTTTGTTTACTTTATTGTATAAAATATTATGTAATAGTGCTTCAAAAATATATATTTTTATCAACAGTCATATAACCAAGACGTTTTGAATGTCATTCTTTAGCCAAGAATCTTACCAGCACGATTATTATATAACATTCGCAGGCAAACTAATGTCTTGAGTTCATTCAAATTTTGATAAAACAAACTTTAAATGTTAAGTTGAGTTAAAACAAAGCAATTAGTGAAACTTTTAAGTAAATCGGTTCAGTACTTTCGGAGATTAGCGTGACCATACACATAGACAGAAAGAGAGACAGACAAGAAATTCAAATTAAATATTTTTGCTTTCTATTACTCTTTTTTAGTGTCCCTCTATCCATTTCAGTCAAAATTACTAAATGTACATACAAAATATTTTGATTGTTTTATTATATATAGAGATAATGTCTTATAATGCTTGGCACTCACAAAGTTGCACGCCAAAAGCAAGTACGTATGGTTATTAAAAAAGAACTATAGTACTTTTAACATAGCGGTTTGAAACGATATTAATATCTGATAAAAATATTAGAGATTATATTCCACGATAGCACTTTGCCTCACCTATTGTAAACTGTAAGTAGCTGCCAATTCTAAAAATACACAATACATGCACACATGCACCACGTTTCTAATAAAATATTAAGCAGTTATATAAAAGTATTATATGTGTGGGGTTGAGAATTTCGTATATTGTATTATTGTGTACATAACGCTGATTATTATTATATTTTTTCTTCTTTACCCTAAAAAGCTATATCTAAATGATAAACATAAATGATAAGGAATAATATTATTGAGAAATAATAAAATATTATCGAGAATTAAGTTCGCGGCGCTAAGTTTCGCCTAAACGATCGCGACGTTTCGCGAACTCTACACGCAATGCCCCCACTCCCTTTGGTAGGGAGTGTCTTAATACCAAATCCCCAAGTTCCCTTTACGTATCCTGCTATGTGCAAGATTCAGGGTGAATCTATCGAGGATTAAATAACACTATTTTCCAAATTAAATTGATAGAATTTGAAGCTATCGAGGATTAAACAACACTATTTTGCTAATTAAATACATTTTTACTCATGTTTAGCTTTGTAGTGAATATTAACTTTTAATAAAATTAATTAA
>JAAIXJ010000779.1:0-65255 GCA_013403705.1 Heliconius hermathena | reverse complement strand
ACAGTCACACCTCGTGCCGCTGCGCCACGACTGGCCTTAAAATAAATAAATATATTTATATTAAATAACGACCCGTTCGCGGCTTCGTCCTCTTCAACTATGGAGTTTTATTTATTTACTTATATATTTATAATAATATTATTTTAAAGACAATATCTATTATTACATTGAAAAGTAAAGTTTCTATTCAACGAATTAAATAAAACAGTTTTTTTTGGAACAATTTTGTCGAGCTAAATATAAAGTAAGTACTTTATATTGATAAACAGACAACATTTTTAAAAATCATTGTTTTGGGTTCTATCATATTGATAGATAGATACCTTCAATAACAGATTTTCTTCTATATCTCCTATGTACAGACAGCGATCAATTATAATTTTAGTGTATATTAGTTTTGTTTACGTAAAAAATCTAAGAAAACGTTAAATATGAAAAAAGTATTATATTTCGACCTATTAGAAAATAACAAAAGCTACAAAAAAAACATTTCTGATATAAATGCTATTATCGGATTGGTTAATATCAATGAATGTAACATCTACTTAAAAAGCTAGTAACAGTTAAAAATATTGTATTCATTGTTAATAGTCAGAACGTTAAAATGTATGTTAAAAAAAATGTTGTTTTTTTTTTACTTAATAGATTTTTCACACCTTGTAGTTTAAGACAAATTTGTATACAGCAATCCACGTGGCGGATCCGCTATACGATGGACCGACCGAGTGAGGGCTGCCCTTAAAAGCTCTCTCTATGAGTCGTATCAGCTGGCTGCCATCCGCGAAAACTGGCGTGGATCGTGAGGCCGATCGGCGAGCATAGCTGCTCTATCAAGAGACGAAGTAGGACCTAACGTACATATATATGTATGTGCTGCTTTGTACATGTATATAGACACATGATAAATAATAAATTGAGGCCGGTCGTGGCGCAGCGGCACAAGGTGTGACTGCAAAACCGACTGGTTGTGGGTTCGATCCCCACTCGAGGAGATGAAATATTTACTTAAATTTATATTTCCATTTCTTCGCTCTGGTGTCGAGGTTAAGCGCGGCGTTGAGTTCTGCCACTCAACACGCAATGCCTCCAGAATTCGGCAGAAAGTGGGGAACGGAGTGTCTTAACACTAGGTTCCCTCTGCCTACCCTGCTGTGTGCGGGATACAGCGTGAAGCTAATTTAATTTAATTTAATTTTATAAATAATAAAACCTATTATAATTATATGTTAAGACCATTAGAGCGCAGTGGGACATCTGAGCGTAAACGCGAAGGTTGTAGGTTCGATCCCCACTTGGGGATAAATTATAAATAAATTATTTTTATTTCTCTGTTTAGCAAACAAAACGCCTCGCTGAGCTCTGCCACTTAACATACAATGTCTTAAATTCGGGTAAAATTAGATTAAATTTGAAAGCTGTGTACGCAGAAAAAACTTGAAACTGAAAATAGAATTAAATACTGTAAAAATGTATATTTTTAATATAAAAAATAATGTAAGAAAATTAAACCTAAAAACTTTGCACTTTTTCAAACAGTGGGTAGAAGTAGGTCGTTCAATTACAAAGTAACAACCTTTTTTCAAGATTTGCATAAACACACGGGGACAATAAAAATTATGCTAATTTAATCGCTTACATGTAAAATGTGTATATATAAATGCTAAAAATATATTTCTTTACTTAAAACTTTTATTACAATTACATAGAAGTTGTGCAATAGCACAGTTTCAGTTTTAGGCCATCGTAGCCCGGTGGCACAAGAGGTGACTGTGAACGCGACGGTTGTGGGTACGTTTCCCACTCGGGGTAGTGGAATATTTTATATTTTAATTCCCTCTAGGAACAAAGCAAAGCGTGGCGTTTAGTTCCACTACTCCACACACAATTCGAGGGAAATAATGAATCCATAATGAGAACAGAATGTCTTAACATTAGTTTTCCATTTTCCCTTCTACGTGCGGAATACAGCGTGAAGCTAAAAAGTTAAAACAAGTTCATACACTGCGAGTCACAACGGTTTTTTTATGAAGTCTACTCAAATATTAAATTTAAGAGCAAAATCTACTTTGTTTTCTTTATTACATCTGCTAGAATAGTAACTATACTTACCGTTTGAAATCAGGATAAACGACCTATATATACCTATTTACTATGTTAATATGAAAATAAAAAAATATAATCTTCAATAAATGGAGAATATATCTATATGTACATTAACATAATATGGTTTGAATTTCAATTCGATATCTCCAAATGTTCCTGAGATAAGGTCTTTTGACAGACAGTTAGACAGACGGACGAACAGAAAAGTAATCTTATAAGGGTTCTTTTCTTCCTTAAGAGCTACGGAACCCTAAAAATTGCAAAAACTGAATACACAATATTTTACATAATATTTTCAGAGCTATAGACAAAATGGATGAACTTGTTTTGCTCTAATTATTAAGCCTGGCGGGACATGCAGTATACCTAATTGATCTATAATTTATTTTGATTGGAACAGAACCTACATTAGAACCACAAGAGACCAGCTTAACTATAAAAAATAAAAAATGACTTCTAAGTAAAAGCTGTTTCGCGTGTTTTTATGTACACAAGATATGAAAATCCATTTCCTCGCCGCCACGTTTTGTTTTTCCAAAGAAAAGTAAAGCTTAGCGTTGATTTCTGTCATACAATATTAAAAAAAATATACATTATTTTCTCTGGTTAATATCTCCGTTAGATTGAAAATGTATAACTTCCAAGCGATATATTGATTTAACATTTAATTTTTTTGTTGCGTAAAAATACGTATTAATATTGCTTTACGCTGTATCCCGCACCCAGCTGGGTAGGCAGGGGGAACCTAGTGATAAGACACTCCGTTGACGTTTCTCATTTTCCGTCGAATTCTGGAAACATTGATTGTAGAGTGGCGGTACTCAACGCCGCGCTTTGCCTCGACACCAGAGCGACGAAATGAAAGTATTGAAATATTTTATTCCCTCGAGCGGGAATCGAACCCACAACCTGTAGCGTTTGCAGTCACATTTTTTGCCCCTACGTCACGTTTGGCCTCTTAAAAACCTAGGCCCCCCTCTCTTCTCTCTCTCTCTTAAAGGCCTCTAATTCCAAAATACGTAGCAATATTGGATGTATCTATATTTTATACGTATGTAGTATATTAGATTTCGAGTTGGCGTTTATTGCATTCGCAGCGAGCAAATCTGTGTTATTATTAATGAAAATGGCTACGGACTAATTATGAAAACGTTTGTCATTTCTGTATATAATGATTTAGTACTGATTAAATATTTACCTATTAATTTACAGAAAATGATAATGTTTTGTACCTTAAAATTTAAATATATTGAGTTATTGCAAATTATTGACTTGATTTCTTGAAAAAAAAATCTACATTTACTTAAGAAAAAATATAAGACGACGAAGAAGAAGATTTCGACTCTATAAAGAGAATCAAAATCCGTGTTACTCTATCGCGTAGTACAAAAGGATTAATTTAAAAATGTACTACCTTCACTACACAAGGTGGTTGTATGTTCAATTTAATGTATACAACATAGATATCAAGAAAAGAGAGATAGATTTTATTTCATTTTCAAGTATATTTTTTCTGTTTTGTTTTATATTTTTTTATTCTGAAACGGTAACCTCGTGATCGGCAAACAAGCTTTGCTAGCTAACACAGTATGTAAATTTGAGGCGGAGATTGATAAAAAATACTTGTTCGATCTCGTACTCGCACCAACGTATGCTTAAGTGAAATTTATTTGGATTTATTTGTGCAGTTCTTCCATAATTAATAAATAGATATCCTTTGGACTAATATAATATTTAGTTTGTTTGTATGATATAATGGACAAAGGGAACTGCAAGATCAATAAACACGCCAGCGCGTCTATGTGTGTAAAAAGAATATATATATGGGCGCTAAATTTGACTTGCCAATTTTTTTACCAACAGACACCAAACCGAGCAGTATACTTGTAAGAATACTTACAGATTGTACCTGTAATATAGAGCTTAAATTTTATGCCGAGAGAATACAGAACTCGACACTTCTATATATATATATATATATATATATATATATATATATATATATATATATATATATATATATATATTCTCTTTGTTTTCTTTTNTATATATATAGAAGTGTCGAAGTACGCCACGCGCCATGTTGTTGTTACTATTATTGAAATTTGTTTATTAAAGTATTATATTTAAATTTAAAAAATACACATACTTACCTACCATTTCCCCTAAAACTTACCTAATTTTAATACTTCAAAAATATTATTAGAATTTAAATAGACTTTCCATTGACCATACCATAAAGTTACAAAAAAGCTACTATCAATAAATCTCTTTTAGTATATACTCAAACGAAATCGAAACATCGTATAATACTGAGAGAATTTCCAGCGTAGTACCTGATTCTCAAATAAAATGTGAAATCAAAGCAATGCGGCAAGGGCGCGGTAATTCGTTTAGGGTTTTAATTTTCCTTGTCGTCAGGCCAATCCCACGAAAGAAAATCGAATCATGGCAAGACGCGGATAGTATCGATTTCTTAGCTATACGTACAGTGGAAACAAAATTTTTACATAACATTGGGTAATATGTAGTACCTAATATGTTAGTAATTTTGTTTTAACACGAGGCTCCCTCTGCCTAGCCTATTGTGTGCGGGATACAGCGTGAAGCTGATTTTTTATTTATTATTTGTTTAAGTAATTCAGACTATCATGACGCAATGACAACGTTCAACAGTAAGCGGTATGGTTACTGGTTCATTTTCTCGCTCTGGTTTAATGAAGAACGAAATGTAGAGTTAAGTTCTGCCACTCTATGTACCAAATCCATTTTATACTGTTATATATATTTGTGTCATTTGTTTTTAGTGTTTGTGTGCGCGCGCGCGTGCGTGTGTGTGTGTGTGTGCGTGAGCGTGTGCGTGTGCGTGTGCTTGGGTGTGGGCGTGTGCGTGCGCGTGTGTGTGTGTGTAATACATTCATATAACACATTCTCAATATACGCCCGGGTATAGGGGTGGTATGTCACATTGCAACGATCAATTTAATCAATTCAGTGAATTAATCCAATACAAAATCCAATCCGAGCTTAAAGCTTAGCTTAGCTTTTTGTTCTAGATAAATAGACTATTTCACACAAATATATTTTTCGATTAGTATCACTAGTTCCGGAGATTACAGCGTTCTATCAAATTTACTCTTCAATTTTGTAATATTGGTAAAGATTTCAGTATTAAAAATGTTTATTTACGCTTACGCTTTACTTTGCTTATGATTGTATATATAATGAAACGAGATTTAAAAATATTAGAACACACAACAAGGGATTATCGCTGGAAGCTATCTCACCAACGCAACCTTCAGATAATGGAGTGGAGTTACTATACTTCCTAATTTATAAATGAATTCTTTAAGTCATAATACTTGTACCTTGTTGTTTTGTGTTACCAAAAAGAAAAAATCTTCTTTTATTTTGTTCTAAAAATTAAAATTAAATTAGCTTCACGCTCTATCCCGCACACAGCAGGGTAGGCAGAGGGAACCCAGTGTTAAGACACTCCGTTCCCCACTTTCTGCCGAATTCTGGAGGCATTGCGTGTTGAGTGGCAGAACTCAACGCCGCGCTTAACCTCGACACCAGAGCGAAGAAATGGAAATATAAATTTAAGTAAATATTTCATCTCCTCGAGTGGGGATCGAACCCACAACCAGTCGGTTTTGCAGTCACACCTCGTGTCGCTGCGCCACGACTGGCCTCAATTTTACTTTTTAATATTTTGTTCTTATCCCACTAATATTATAAATATGAAAATTTATCAGAATATTTGTTCCCATTTTACTCTAAAAATTACTGAATAGGTTTAGATGAAACTTTACAGTAATACTATATCTAATACCGACCATCCTAGTGTATTCGTTATATTGTTTCACACAAAGTCATAGATGTGAGTTCAAATACAGAAAGAAATATTAGAAAAAATTGAGACATCATTAATCTATTGAAAGTATAAATAAAACAGAGTGATTCGTCACTTGGACTTATACATCTTTCTTTTCCTCCTTTTCATGCCACAATTATTGTCGTTGCATCTGTTATTTTGTGGGCTTTCGTTGCACTGCGTCACAGTATCCAACTGTAAAAGAAACGGTTATGGATTCGATTCCCACTCAGGCTCACACGACAAAGCACGGCGTTAAGTTCCGCCCCTCAACACACAGTGGCTCGAAAATTCTGATGATGCTTAAAAAGTTATTTTTGTCAGTTTCTCGTTTGACGCGATTTATATTATAATTAGATCAATTCAACGCTATAAGTTTTTACAATAATAAAATTTATCACTTTAATGACATTTACCCGTATATACTTTCGTGATAAAGATGATCTGCAATCAGCTTCGTATTTAATTATAAATAATATACCTATGTGAGTTACTCATATCCTCAATCAAAATCAAATCAAAACGAACCTCTTTTTTAAAGTTTTACGTTGTATCCCCCATATATCAGTGTCTATAGGGGAAATCTAGTAATAAAAAATAGTTTTCCACAAATCAGTTGATTAATAAATTCAACGCCACACATTCTCTTTTTACTACAGCTAGGCAACGGAACTAATTCATTCTTCCTAATGGGAATCGAACCTATAGCCGTGCCATATGCAGTCACAGTACAGAAGCGCCACGACGAGGGCCAAAAAAAAACAAATGAAATAAAATATTATACTTTACTTTGATACAGCTGGTTCTCTTTTCTGTATCTGTTTTACTATACATAGATATATTTTCTCTTACAACATGTTGCATTAAACATACTATACGTACATTGTTATTTTTCCCTTTCCACAAAGGTCATGTTGTTTATTGAAGCGACTATATTTATATTTATTTTCAATTCAAAACAATAACAAATTAGAATTATTGATGTCGTAGTTGGCACTGCACTGATGCTTACTGAATACGATAGGTATAGGTTGATATCCTACTTAATAGTGTTTATGTTTAAATTATAATATAGTCCTATTTTTTTATAAAATATGATTATATAAATGATCTTCGAAAACACAGTATTGAAGATACTGGAGAAAGGTCGCGTAAAAAGCATGAGGGCCCCCCGTAGGGCATGTATGAAGAGGTTGATGACAGTGGACGAGGTGAAAGAGGCTTGTAGGGACCGTAGCGTTTGGCGCTCCGTTTTCTCTGACTACCCCGCTCGACTTGAAATAAAAAAAGGATAGAACGATGTTTCCTAAAACGTGGGGGATGTAATAGAATAAAACCGGTCAAGTGGGATTTGGGTCAATGAGGGTTCCGTACCAATTTCATGATTATACAGCCGTCGGTCAACGGGAACGACAACTCATAAAATTCTAAAAATTACTTAAGGTATTTACAAGTTTTGTATGAAATGGTTTTTTTTTCTTTCGAAATACGAAACCAGAATGTGAAAATTAAAATATTTTGTCTCCTCAAGTGGGTATCGAACCCACAGCCATCGCATTTATATGCAGACATTCTCACTGCGGCACGATGACCTCGTAGAGTTTAAATTTTTTTTAGTTTCGCGCTTTATCTCGCCTATATCATTGATGGCATGGGGAACCTAGTATTAAGATATTTCGTTTCCCACTAAGATACTCCGTTCCTATGTTAATTACTTGTTTAATTCTTTATTATTCTATATAGTATTTGAGTGATATTATTTTGATATTCTAAAGTATATTACTATGTACTGAGTACGTGTTGGGTATCAAAAACCCAAAGTCGCGCTATACCTAGTTATCAGAACGAAGAAACAAAAATATTAAACATTTCATTCCCTAGAATGGAAATGGAACCCACAACCGCAGCGCTTACAATCACACGCTTGTCACCACTGCGCCACGACGACCTCAATTAGATAAATACATTATAGATCTCCACCCAACATACCGTTCGCCTTGTAAACAAACACCACAATAACAGCAACCGATATAATTGACAAACAGTAGTAATGCACATTGCGCTGTATAAATAGAATGTAATTAGTTTAATTTGGGCCCTCTCATTACCATCTCGGTGAGATTCCTGTCGCATTGGGCCGTGAGGATGGTTGTCGACGATCGCGAAAATTAAATTAATATAATTTTGGTTAAATAAAATATTTTATTTTACGATTTAATGTTATTTTTATTGAGGCCAGTCGTGGCGCAGCGGCGCGAGGTGTGACTGCAAAACCGACTGGTTGTGGGTTCGATCCCCACTCGAGGAGATGAAATATTTACTTAAATTTATATTTCCATTTCTTCGCTCTGAGTTGAGTTCTGCCACTCAACACGCAATGCCTCCAGAATTCGGCAGAAAGTGGGGAACGGAGTGTCTTAACACTAAGTTCCCTCTGCCTAATCTGCTGTGTGCGGGATACAGCGTGAAGCTGATTTATTTATTTATTTATTTGTTATTTTTATAAGAAAAATAAGTTTTATTGAATTTAAAGATTTTAAGATAAATATAACGACTGAGGTCAGTCGTGATGTAGGGCACAAGCGTTCAGTAGGATGTAGGTTCATTTCCCAGCCGAAGAAATGAAATATTTTATAATTTCATATCCTCGCTCTAGTAATGAGGCATTTAAAAAGAACACGACGAAAACTGAGGTGACTATAGGCATGCAGCTTTGTAAATATTGTACAATAATTTGAAAATTGTTCAAAAAGTTTTAAAAATTCTCACCGATCACGTCGGATTACCGGATTTTATCATATAGGCAGCTAGACTCGAGATCATAATTAACTCTTTCTTAAGGGGGCTGTTACGATCTTCCAATATTAATATTACCACTTGAAATCTAAACATTGCGTATTGAAATATAAACAAAATTGCGCAATTTCTTATAAGCAGCAGCAGGTAAATAGTTCATTGCCTCCACTGGGAATCGAACTCAAAACTTTCACCAGTATAATTGCAATGTATTAGATGACTTACCACGATTGTGTCGACGAAAATATTGTTTAATATATTACTAAAAACTTAAACATTATAGCAAATGTAATATTAATATTTTGCTATTAACAATATTCAGGAGTTACAATTATGTATAGTAAAATATATAGGCGGTAATTTAATACGTTTGTTTTTATATGTTTTATATGTTTGTTTGTTGTTTACAGGCCCGTCGTGGTGCATGGGTACTAGTGTATGACTGTAAACACGACAAGGTGTAAGTTCTATCACCGTTAGAGGAAACAAAATATTAAATATTTTAATTTCTTCGCTCTAGTCCCAAAGCAAAAGCCTCCAGTATTGGGTTCCCTCTGCCTATCCTGCTACATGCGGGATACTGCGTGAAGCTGAAAAGAAAAAAAAATGTTAATTATTTTAATATGAGTTTGCCACCCCTGAAATATTCCCTTTAGGCGTAATGCGTCAACCAAGATTTGTATATAAACTGCATGTGAGTAGATCAACAGAGTGTTTGTCACATCAGTTTCAGGGAACACATCTTATATAGACGAGGGAAAATGGTGAGAAAACTATCTCACATTACTATTTTAAAATCATTATAATGACATTTTAATCAATCTAGCCAGTGATTAATGATTATTATATATTGACTAAATAAATATATATAAAACTTTAATAATTTTCTGTATTTGTTCAGGATGAACTCGATCAAAGTCAACTTCAAAGTAAGTAAATTTTACCTTGTTTTTCTTTAAGTGAGTTAGTGATATTAAGGTATTTAATTTCTACTTTTAATTACTACGTAGAAGTAGTTTAATTAATTATAATATTTAAATTGTTTAAAAATTGGGAAGTATGAATTTTCTAAAGATAATAATATAATATAATTTTTAAAATTATTTTAACATTTCAATATTATTTCAATAATTTTTGTAATATTATGATCGAACTCAAACTAAAATTTTGAGCTAACAGTTCAGATCAGTTATTATTTAATGTAAGAAGTTTAAATTTAATCTATGATTTAAGTTTTGTTACTTGCACTGTAAATTAATTTAATTACCAATGAACAAATTTTGTATAATTAATAGTATTTTTTTTTAAATAAATAATGTATCTAAAAATTTTAAACTTCAATTTTTATAGCATTTAATTCTTATGTTAAAATCGTTATAAAAATCATCTACAAATGAATTCAATACAATTGTTTGTTGAGTGGCGGATCTTAACACCGCGCTTTGCTTCGACAACAGCAGCAGCAGCAAAGAAATGAAAATATAAATTTAAATAAATATTCCTTTTCCCTCGAGTGGGGATAGAACCCCCAACCAGTCACGTTTACAGTTACACCCTCGTGCCTGGGCCACGACTGGCCTCACCTAGGTCACATAACACATTATATCGTATAAAGATACGCCCAATAAATATGTACGCCGCATTTGCAGCTTCATTAGAGCTAATGACCTACAAAATTCTGTTTACATTGAGTGTGTGCCAGCAATCTCAATTTGTTAAACGTTATAGTGAAATCTAATTTTGTTTAATCATTTCGTATATTTTTTTATGTATATTGGAGTATCATTATTCATTATATATCTATATTTTTTATTTCTTTTATAAATAATTTAAATTATAAATCTCCGTTCAGTATTTTTTAATTGAAAATAATTTTTAAATAATAAAATAATTACTAGGTGAAACTAACATTAGGTTCCCTGTACATATAACACAGATTGACGTTAGATGCCGGAATCTCAATAAAAAATACAATTAATAAAGACTGAATAGTTTTGCTTTATTTTGCATTTTTCCTAAATAATAAAATAAGACAAAAAAATCATTTGTCTTATTAGACAAAGCTTTAGGCTTAAGCTTTTTTATTATATTTTTCATCTTGTTATTTTTCAACAATACTGGTCCATTCTCAAATAAATTGATTTCTTAAATAATAAATGCAATATATAGTTTATTTTTTGTATTATATGTCTCCTAATTATTATTTAATTAATTAATATTTCTCCACAGTGCTTAAAAAAGCGTTTGACACGTTCGATCGTGATAAGAAAGGCGTCATTGGCACTGACATGATCGGCACCATATTGGAAATGCTGGGCCACGAATTGGACGACGACACACTATCTGAAATTATACTAGAATACGATCAAGATTGTAAGTTTTTTTTGTAACTTTCTTGTAACTTTTGCAACTGCTCATAGATGGCGTTAGTTGTGCGTTTAATTTTTTTTTAAATAAAGATTCATCTTTATGAATTTATTTTACAGCGCCATCTGCGTTTCTCTTTAGAAACACAGATGGCGCTGTAAGTACTTCATGAAATTTGGCTTTGTGTATCAATAGACTAATATAACAGAAACTTTATTAAGCTCTTTCAATTAAAATTTGTAAAAAAAATATACCTCTCCGTGACAATGTTCGCACATTGCCGTGACCAGGATTCGAACCTGGGTTACTACGGCCACAACGTAGGGTCCTAACCACTAGACGATCACGGCTGTAGAGGCGATACAAAGTGTTGTGAATTTTAAAACCTATATCCAAGATATCAATTAATTATTAAAATATTATATTTAATTTTTTTTAATTCTTTGATATAAAAAATGTTAGAAATTGATTAAAAACCTTAAAAAATAAAATGTAATTTTTATGCTCTTTACTTTAGAACAGTATTAATAATTAAAGTTATTACGTTAATTTTACGAATTTGAGGAAAATGTTCATGGTGACGATTACCTATACGAGATGCAGTCAAAATATTTGATTTTAACAAAACAAAAGGCCAAGATCTAACATAACTTTATATTTACTATATAAGTATAAATAATTATAATTTCAAGAAATTGAAAAACCGACTTCTTTAATTTTAACCGGGTCCCATAATCAGAATCTAGCTAAAATTTCCTTAAACTATCCTTAAAGTGTATCCTTTCCCATTAAAAACAGACTATCTAAATCGGTTGTTCCCCGTCAATACCACTATTGAGTTATTCGTGTATTTGTCGCGCACATACTCTATGCAAATTTAAGATTTATTTTCTTATGTAAACTATTATCAGAAATGGACCAAATTAAAATGAAACCACACTTACTTTCAGATAAAAAGAATTATCAAAATTAGTTCACCCAGTCACAAGTTCTGAGGTAACAAACATAAACAAATATATTCGAATTGATAACCTCCTCCTTTTACAGAAGTCGGTTAAAAATAAAATAAAATATATTTTTTCATCATTACATTTAATCATACATTATTTCACATTTTAATATAAATTTTATTTCATTTTAGCAACGGGAGAATTAGAATTTAAGTCATTTTGTTCTCTAGCGTCAAGGTTTTTAACTGAAGAGTTAGACGCTGAGGCCATGCTAGCTGAACTAAGAGAGGCTTTCAGATTGTATGACCGAGAAGGTAACCATTTCTTTTACTATCAGTTTATTTGACCTAAATGTCGTATTTCCAACAATTATATTCGAAAACAGTGTCATAATCACGCTGTATCCGTCATGGAGGCAGAGGGAACCTGAAAACCTAGTGTTAATAATTTTCTCCGTTTTAACAATTTTGTATTCTAAATTTATTTAAAAAGAAAAAAATCGTAAAAGTTGTGGAAATCAAATCCGTTTCTGGTAAATTAACTAAGCATGTAATGTCTCGTATAAATTACTTTTATAACTTTTATTTATAACTGTATTCCGCATATAGAAGGGTAGATAGAGGGCACCCAGGAACCTAGTGTTAAGACATCCGTTCCCTTTAAAACACTTCCATTCCCCACTTTCCGTCGAATTTTAGAGCTATTGCATGTTGATTGGCCAAACTTAACGCCGCGCTTTGTCTCGTTACCAGGGCGAGGAAATGAACATATTAAATATTCCATATCCCCGAGTGGGGATCGAACCTACACCCATCACGTTTATAGTCACACAGTTGTGCCCCAGCACTACGACTGGCCTTTCATCAAAAATAATGAAACGAACCGGCAACACTCTATTTTTAGGTAATGGATATATAACAACAGACGTGCTAAAGGAGATTTTTAAGGAACTCGACAATACGTTATCAGCTGACGAATTAGAAGCAATGATAACAGAGATTGACGCTGATGGTTCAGGCACCGTTGATTTCGATGGTATGCTATTAAATAGTTATTTTAACTTATAACTTCTTTGATATAGGCACGTATGTTCTGATCCTTCTGGTCGTATTTTTGTCGTGTAAAAGAATTAGTAGTATTTTTGTGTACAACGAAATTACCAAAAAATAATAACGCTGTATCTAGCACACAGCAGGATAGGAAGAGGGAACCTACTGTTAAAAGATTTTCCGATGAATTCTTGCAGGCAAACAGGCATTGGATGTTTAATGGCGGAACTCAACGTCGCGCTTTGCTTCGACACCAGAGCCAAGAAATGAAAATATAGATTTAAATAAATATTTGATTTCCTCGAGTGGGAATATAAACCGCAACCGTCACGTTTACAGCCACACACTTGTGGGGTACAAGTGTGTGGTTGTAAACGTGACGGTTGCGCCACGACTGGTATCACTTTTAAAATAAATTTTGATGCACCCAAGAGGCCAAAATTATTACAGAATTTTTGGGTTATTTTTTTTTTCATCTTAATAACTGAACATAATATTTTTGTTAAGGATTCCCAAACATAGCATAACATAGAGGTTTCGAATTCCTAATATTATTATGAGATAGAATTTGTCCTTTAATAATAAATTGATGTTATTTTCAGAATTCTTAGAAGTGATGACGGGCGAATAAAAATACTTGGTAATCGCAGAAAACTTTAAGCAATATCATGTAGGAGTAACACTTATTTTTAAGTTTAATAGGTATAAGTTAAGAAATGTACAAATAAAATAAACAAATTGAAATAATCTTTTTATTTTAAAAAAATGTTAAATGATATATACATCTTTTATAACAAAATAAAAATCTTTTTAGCCATATATTTTTTTAATATGAGGCCAATCTTATGCTGATAGTATCCTTGCCCTACAAATGTTTAAAATTAGGAGGAGGAGATTAAGCAAGAATATCCGAATAGATGATTAAGTATCTAACTAATCTAAAAATTAATGTCACATTTCAACTTCTAAAAATAAGTATTTTTCTTTCCTAAAAGTAGATGGAATAACGCTTTAAAAATATAAAAAATGTCTTATATTTTTTTATATAATATATTTATACTAATAAAATAAGAACCATCTATGCACTTTTGCCATTTCATAGATAGTTCATTAAAAAGCCATTCGGATGGAAATCAACAAAATCTTTAAAGGCGGTTTGGACTGCCCCATAGGAGTTTAATTTTTTCCCTTGCAAGGAGTTGTCCAAATTTCGAAAAATCTAATCTAATAAGATAATCTGTTGGAACAAGATCCGAGGAGAATGGTGGATGTCTCAGACATTAATATTTAAAAATAAAAGAAAGACGAAACATTCAAATTATACAATATTTGTAGAGTACTTTAACATTTTTAAAGTGTTATTCCACCTTTAGCAAAGAAAGATACTTATTTAGAAAACGTACAAAAATTTGAACGTAGCTGGAAACCGACCAGGATGGATTAATACAGTACATAACTATATTCAGATAAGTATAATAATATAAAACAAATAGTTATATAATAAACATACTATTAGAGTATCTGGCTTAATGCTACAATAAATCAATTTACAACTCCAACAAGTCTTAATAGACAGTAGCTATTATATTCTCATAAATGTTTACTCTTAACTATAAAACATTTTATAACTAATTCGCTTTGGAAAGTTTTATTTATAACAATTTGCTATACAATTGTGTTTTATAATAGACAATGAAAATTTACATAACTATCTTTTTCCAATTTTAGGATTCCGTATCCGTTATCAAAAAAAAACATAACCCTTATAAGATCACTTTGTTGTCCGTCTGTCAGTGTATCATATCATTTATCTAAAGATCACATGGAGATTTGCCGAAATTAATACCAAATATTGTCAATAAGTCTATCGTCCCTCGGAGCACAGAAAAAAATTGCTTTTAAATCAGAAAGATACGAGCATTCATGCATTGTTAATTACAATTCCAATTGCAAAGAAAAAATTATATCATAAAATCAAAAGTTATTATAGGGTCTTCTCGCGGACCGCTCGCTAGGGTCTCGGTGGGCGAGTTCGACTCGTGCTTGACTGGTGTTTTTTTAGCTTCACGCTGTATTTCGTTAATAAAAGCGTAAAGGTCCCGCCACTGCGGAATTCGGCGGAAAGTGAGGAACGGAGTGTCTTAATACTAGATTCTCTCTGCCTATCCTGCTTTATTCGGAACACAGCGTGAGGTTGACTAATTATATTTATATAATATAATTAACAGTATGTTTTGTAAAATATAAAAATATGTTTTATAAGATTAAAAAATATAATTAGTAATTTTTATTAATTTATTTGAATATTACAAACAGATAACTGTTACTTAACTAATTGTATAACATTCTTATTGCACCGAAGCTTTTACTTCTGTTACTTAGTTTTATGACACTGTTACAATATCATGAGGTGAATTAATTCGAGACTATTTTCTTCTTTTTCTTTTTTTAGAGGCCAGTCGTAGCGCAGGGGCACAAAGTGTGACTGTAAAATCGACTGGTTGTGGGTTCGATCCCCACCCGAGGGGATGAAATATTTATTTAAATTTATATTTCCATTTCTTCGCTCTGGTGTCGAGGCAAAGCACGGCGTTGAGTTCTGCCACTCAACATGCAATGCTTCCAGAATTCGGCAGAAAGTGGGGAACGGAGTGTCTTAACACTAGGTTCCCTCTGCCTACCCTGCTGTGTGCGGGATACAGCGTGAAGCTGATTTCTTTTTTTTAACAGCTTCACTCTGTATCCCGCATGTAGGTAGAGGGAGCTTAGTGTAAAGACACTGCGCTCGCCACTTTCCGTCGAATTCTGGAGACATTACGTGTTGAGTAGCGGAAGAAATTAAATTATTAAATATTTCATTTCTTCAAGTAGGAATCCCGCTTGTGCCTCTGCGACTATCATTACGACTAGCATTAAGTGATAGTAATGTAATACCTTATATCAAAAATAATATGCGGAAAGTGCTTCAGTTTCCTTAAACTTAAACTTATTCTTAATCAGAGTCTTTTACTTTAAACAAAACAAAACGTGTATACCGCATACACATGGAAGTATTGTAATCCAGAGAATTGACAATATTGTAAAGTGTGTTTCACACTCCAATGGGCACTCCCATTGATGATGATGATAGGCATCATTGATTTTTTTACGTTTCTTAGCAAAACTAATGTTACACCGCAGTCCGCTTTTGACCCAAGTTTTAGACACTGAATAATTAGTTCCTCGAAATCAAAATAGAACTAATTGTCAAGTTCTTCCACTGTGCCACAATGGTGTTAGAAATATATTACTTTCACTCGAGAAAATTAAATATTTTATATTTCCATTTCCTCGCTTCGGTAACGAAGTCAAGCGAAGTTTAAACGCCACTCAATATGCAATGCTTTCAAAGTTTGGAGAAAGCTGGTGAACGGAAGTGTCCTGATGGTAACGGAGTGTCGTAATACACCTAGTATTCCAGGTTCCCTCTGCCTACTCTGATATATGCGGGATACAGCGTGAAGCTTAAAAAAATCTAATTGTTGACTTAGTAGTTGTATTAAGCTATTAATTAGGTTCCTCGCAGTGAACACGAAGTTGAGGGATACCAAACTTCCAGAGATGAAATTACATAAACTGCATGCACCTGCCAGGAAATGATGTTGGAAAGTTTAAATTGATTAATGCTTTGTAATTTTGTGCGGACAGCTAAGGGCTATTTGTGGTCACATCAACGCGCTGTAATTTTTGCTTATTTGGTGCAACCTGAATTGCATTCTAGAAACTGATTTATAGTTATATTGTATGAAATAACTACTTATTTTAATAAGTTTGTTTAGTAAATATATGATTTTAAAATGTTTTTAAGTATATTTTTTGTGTATTAGCTAGTCTAGTAACTAAAAAATTATAAGTTAATATTAAATAGCTATTATATTGCACTTTGAAAGCGACTTATTTAGCACAATTATTATTACTTTCAATTTTTCTTGAAATAGTGTGTATGTTTTACCGGGTCTCGGCATCTTCCTATCTGGATTCTCTCAATCAATTGTAAAATTTGAATTGCTAACCATTCTTATCGACAAAATATTTCAGATTCACGTTTTATCCATGAATATAAATAAAATTAAAGTGTCTGTCTGTGATTAAATGTTAAAATAACTGTATTGTTCTCCAAGAAGTGCATATCACGCGAAATTAAAATATAAATTTTATTTTTTTTAGGATTATTTGTTGTTTGTACAGACTAGTTTTCGTAATAATTTAATTGATTTTTATGGGTCTTTCACCAGAAGAAAGAGAAGATTGTGGGTCTCTCCGTGGTGAACCGGGCAAACTGGGCGACTACGGGAAAAAAGAAAAACGGGGACGAAGCCGCCGTATAATTTTGATTAACGCTTACCTACAGATAAAGTGGTTTTACTATACAGTGTTGTACACAATGCTTTCAAAAATAAAACATCCTTGTGGTATACAGATGTTATATATGATGGTGGTGAGTGAATCTGGTGGTGGTATCTGAATTTGAAAAATAAATATATATTATTAACTATGAAAAATTGTCCCGTTTCGTACCTTTACATTACAATTTAAAATGGACAGTAACAGGCGCCACTTTAGACCGTAATAAATTAATAAAATTTTACAATGACATTCGTTGAGAAATTTAAATATACTTGGAAACACAGCAAATGCGGAAGATGAGAAACGAAAATGTCTGAAAGGGAACAGAGTGTCCTACAACTGGATTCTCAGCTTCACACTGTAAAGCTAAAAATATATATTTATTTTTGAAGCCGGTTAAAAATAGAGTTCAGTCGTATATATACATATAATAATACTAACAAAAAAATGTGTGAAACTCAATGTTCTTACCTGGTGTTTGTAATATTTGTTTAAATTGTCAATTGGTTTTTTCATTAGTTTCTCGTATTTGTTGAGAATGTATTTTGTTTTTATATCTCAACTTGTATGGGTTTGATATGCCAGTATTTCCTTATACGTACACTTGTTAGTGAACCAAATGTAGGCTAATATTTCAACTGTCATAGTAGATCGACAAATTACACGCTTGAATAGACTATGTATATTATATTGTAGAGTTTTATATATAATATTATAAATTATAAATAATTATATATTACAAATAAAATAAATAATTCAAATAAATCAGCTTCAGGTTATATTCTGCACGCATCAGAGTAAACAAACGGAACCTAGTGTTAAGACACTCCGTTTCCCACATTCCGCCGGAGAACTCAACGCCGGGTTTTTGCCTTGGTGCCAGAGTGAAGGAATGACAATATTAATAAATAATAATTCATTCTCGCGAGTAGGCATCGAAACCACAACCGCCGCATTACAATCACACTTTTGTGCCCTTGCATCATGAAGGCCTCAATATTATAGCTTATGATCCCAGGGCCCCAAGACCTACGTTAATTTAGCAAAGCTGTAGCTGAGGATGATTAGTCTAATATATAGTTAAGACGACATGCGTATTTACTACCTTGAAAACGGGGTCTATTCAGAGGTAGCGCCACCTAAAGGTACATCATTTGGGAGGATGATTGAGCCATCGGATTGGTCTGGTGCTTATAAGGGGTCTTAAAATAAATAATATATCCAAAATTGAGGTATGCTAGTGTGACGTCGTTTTATCCTATTTTAAAAAACCTTAAGAACGTCTCGAAGGTAAGTAATGTAAAAATATATATATTTATTATTGCCAGACGCAATAATAAATATATATATTTTTACATTATTCTTAAAAACATCAAATCAGCTTCACGATGTATCCCACACAGCAGGGTAGACAGAGGGAACCTAGTGTTAAGACACCCCGTTCCCCACTTTCTGCCGAATTCTGGAGGCATTGCGTGTTGAATGGCAGAACTCAACAGCGCGCTTAACCTCGACACCAAAGCGAAAAAATTGAAATATAAATTTAAGTAAATATTTCATCTCCTCGAGTGGGGATCGAACCCACAACCAGTCGGTTTTACAGCCACACCTCGTGCCGCTGCGCCACGACTCTCCTCTCGCCTCTTAAAAACATATTTAAATAAAAACGTTTCTACTGTAACGTAGGTGAGTGTGTACCTTTATTTCCCCACTATCAAGGTAGTAAATACATATACAGTCTAACCTATATATTAAACGATTAATCTTCAAAATTTAAGCTTTGTTAAAATTACACAAGTCTGGGGGCCCTGGGATCTCACTCTATTATATGTTTTTGATAAACAAATATACTTCTCAGCTTAAACACATTTACAGATTTTGCCTTTTCTTTATGACTGTTAATTTATGGAAATATATAATCGTAATATGCCACAGTAAAANCGCTGCGCCACGACTCTCCTCTGGCCTCTTAAAAACATATTTAAATAAAAACGTTTCTACTGTAACGTAGGTGAGTGTGTACCTTTATTTCCCCACTATCAAGGTAGTAAATACATATACAGTCTAACCTATATATTAAACGATTAATCTTCAAAATTTAAGCTTTGTTAAAATTACATAAGTCTGGGGGCCCTGGGATCTCACTCTATTATATCTTTTTTATAAACAAATATACTTCTCAGCTTAAACACATTTACAGATTTTGGCTTTTCTTTACGACTGTTTGTTTATGAAAATATATAATGAAATTATGCCACAGTAAAACAACATTCTAAAAATCAAGGACATTTTTAGAGCTTTAAAAAATTACCTCACAAAATTACCGGTAATTTCATACATCAATGATTCATTGTCAGGGTCCGGACTCAGGTCTAAGTAGGTATCTGTAGGTAAATATTGAATGAGTCATTCTTATACCGGATACAGAAATTGTGGTGAATAGTAATATATTTTTATTATATATAATTATTTATGAGCAAGTCAAATTCAACTAGTAATAATTTAATTGATTATCCGCATAGCTGGAGAAGACAGGCAGGAACGCATTGGTAATACACTCCATTCGTAATTTCACGAGACATTGCGTGTAGAGTGGCAAAACTTAACGCCGTGACTCTCCCAGGAGGTACGACTCCATAAACACCATGTACTCTCACGACTCCATAAATAGTACTCTATCAGATAATATTTAGCCTCGACTAACTTCTCGTATAGTGGATTATTTTTATTTTGTATTAACAACAAACAGGAAAATCCAATAAAGAATTATCGAGATTAAACTCAATAATAACTTTATTTTACTTTTCATAGTAATTTCAACTAAGAAAGTATTCTTTGTATTAATGATAATATTGGGGAGCAGAGAGTCTTAACACTAGGTTTCATCTGCTTATCCTGCTACATGCGGGGTAAAGTGTGAAGCTGAAAAAATTGAGATGAGGAGGTTGTGCAGTGGGGCAGTTATGGTATTCGTTCCCACTCGAGGGGAGGGAGGAATATTCACAATAACAAAGGATATGATATTTTTAAACATTTTTAAAGTGTTATTCCACACTTAGGAAAGAAAAATACTTATTTAGAAAACGTATAAAAAATTGAACGCAGCGGGACTCGAACCCGCGCCTCCTGGAAACCGACCAGGAGAACGCATGGCTTAGTGGTCAGAGCGCCTGGTCGGTTATGATAGAAAAAAGAAGGCAAATATCATAGTTTTATTTGCTTTTTTTCACTAGATTTTTTTCATAAATTATTGATAAGATTATGCTGAAAACATATGATATAGTTGTTATATTTTCTTATTTTTCGTCGCTAAACACCCACTAAAGATTTCCAGCACGTACATTTTAAAATTATAACATTTGTTAATTTAATTATTATATTAGTTGTTCAGTTTAACTTGGGTATTTAATTTTTTTTTTAATTATCTAAATAGTTAAACTGAACAACCAAGAATTATTGTTTAGTATATTTTGTTATTATGTATTGTCTGTGTACGTATATATATTAGCTGAACAATTACCGGTAAAGGAAGTACTTTAATCATAACAGACTGACAGACTCTTAGCACTAGGTTCCCAGGTCCCCCCTACCTGTTCTACAAAAAAACAATTACCGCAAATTTACTGTTTCAGAATGCAGAAATTTAATTGTATCTTTTCAAATTTGTAAAGTAATCGTCGTTTAATGGTACACATCAATTACGTTATTACGATTAAACAAAAATTAAGATAATGGGGAGTAAATGGCTGTTGGTTCGCAAACTATTGAAATAGTAGCAAATACGTTACATAGTAACTCAAGACTCCATTGTATGGAGCAAGGTGAAATGTTGCAAACTTCGTGAACATAAGGCTTTGAACAGACGGCGATTTTAATATAATTTTGTGTGACTGTTAAATCGACTGATTGTGGGTTTGATACCCACTCGAGAAGATGAAATATTTATTTACATTTTTATTTTTTCATTACTTGGGTCTGCTACGAAACAAAGCGCAGAGTTTAGTTCTGCCAATTAACACGCAATGCCTCCAGAACTCGGCGGAAAGTAGAGAACGGAGTGTCTTAACACTCCGTTACTAGGTTCTCTCTGCCTACCCTGCTGTGTGCTGGAAACAGCGTGAAGCTGATTTTATTTGATTTGATTTTAATATTTCATAGACGACTCCTCCGCTCTTCTAAGCTTTGGATTTCAATTAATAATTTTCAGCTTCCAATATTTTATCATAATTGTATTTTGTATTTATTAAGCGACCCAATTAATATTTATTAAGGCCAGTCGTGAGGAAGAGGCACAAATGTGTGACTATAAACGCTACAGGTTGTGGGTTCGATTCCCACTTGAGAATATTAAATATTAAATATTTTCATATTATTGCTCTAGTGTCGGAGGCGAAGCGCGCCGTTGAGTTCCGCTAATCAGCACGTAACGTAAGAAAATAAAACCACAAATATTCACTTTAATTATTTTTTATTAGTCTCGGTACATGTAAAAAGGCTTTAGACATACTTTAAATAGTTCTCAGCGATAATGGCGTTTGTCATGCTTTTTATTAGAGGTCCGACTGTCGTAATAAATTCTGAGTCCCTACTCGCTCCAAAGATTATTTATGTTAGCGGGACTAACCTTACTGGGTGCTAGCGTAACTATTTGTAACGATTACCGTGATTTTAGTTGTTTTCTTACTAATTAGTTAATTAATTAGTAGGACACGCCATCGCGTAATATGACAAAGTGATTGTTAACCAACCGTCACTTAGTATTTGTGGGTTCGATTCCCATTCGTGGAAATGAATTGTTCTCATTTTACAGCTCTGATTAAGCCAAGGTGGCGTTGAGCGCCACACGCAATGTTTTGAAAATTAGACGGTGTATGGAGAACGGATTTTCCTAACGCTAGGTTCCGTTTGCCTCCCCTGCTATATATGGTATACGGCGTTAAGCTAAAAAAACCAATTAGTCGGCTAAAAATAAATTCTAATATTAACATAGCTCAATACTGACATAAACGACAACACCGATATCAAAAAGTAACAAAAAAAACTAGTAAAACAAAGTTTCTCGACATAATATGCAATGTTTAATGTTAATAGATTAAAACCCTTATTTCATAGACGTACTATATACAAACCTATAACTTAAAAAATATTTTATGTATTAATAAGTGAATTTTAATTTTTACCTTACGTAGTCCTAAGGTTTTAAAACCTGAAATCAAAAGTAAATAGGATAAGCTGAGGACAATAACTAGTATAAAAAAATCAATCACCTAGTTAAAATGAAAATCTGCACACCGGTTTTTGAAGTATTCGTTGCGAGAATATTATCAGTGATTAGAAAGCAATCTAAGATAATGATACATATAAATCCATTTGTCTTAAATCCTTAAGTTATTATTACAATCAATTATGGACCAGCCAATTATTCATATTACAAACAAGCAGGCTGTAACAAAGTAAATATTTATATAATAATATAGACTATTATGTTATATAATAATCGTTAGTTCCACTGATTGAATAATGAAAATAAAATGTTACAATATCTAATATTACATATTAAATTATCAAGTTTGTTTCAAACGAATTTGTCAAGAATGTGAGGCTTTTTACGTTAAATAAAATATAGAATATTAAATCTAAAGTAAGGCCAGCCAGAGGCCAGTCGTGGCGTAGCGGCACAAAGTATGACTGTAAAACCGATTGGTTGTGGGTTCGATCCCCACTCGAAGAGATGAAATATTTATTTAAATTTATATTTCCAGTTGAGTTCTGCCACTTAACACGCAATGCCTCCAGAATTCGGTAGAAAGTGGGGAACGAAGTGTCTTACACTGTGCTCCCTCTGCCTGCTGTGTGCGGGATACAGCGTGAAGCTGATTTTGATTTAAATCTAAAGTAAAAAATAAAAACATGGTGTAAAAATTGCACTAAGACAAAATTACGTTTATTACAGAATTAGTTTAATCTACGCCTTTACTTATATTATCTATACTATACCTTTTAATTTTATTTCTCTATCTTTTATCTTCATCCATCCGCCTGAACTTTGCAGAGTACGCCGTATACAACAATCAAATATATATTTGTTTATTGTTTATTATTAAAAATAATGATATTAAATAAATATCATTATTTTTTAGCAGCGGGTGTCAGGCCCATTGCTATGCAGGGCTGAGTGCAGTACTTACACTGGACTACAACGTAAACTATAAATGAAAAATGTGTTTAAAATGCTTGCCTCCACGATCCAACCAAATCCAGTCATCTTACAAATTATTGCTATTATTTCTAGCCGAAATACAAACTAAAACACGTAAAAACTACAAATTTTTCACAAGAATTACAAGAATTTTAAACTATAAATACGAGTGGTTAAATTTAATAGAAATGTTACGTATAAATTTAGATTAGATCACCGTGGGTGTTTAAGTGTACTCAATGTATAATTCAAAACCTACATAGCAAATGTGAAATTATCTCTGTTTACTCGCGGATTACATAACTTTTTTTTCCTTTTTTTTAACTTCACGCTGTATTTCGCATTAGTAGGGTAGGCAGAGAGATGCCTACTGTTAAGACACTCCGCTCTCCACTTTCCACCGAATTCCCGGAGGTATAGCGTGTTGCTCTACACCAGAGCAAAAGAATAAAAATATTAAATATTTTATTTCCTCGACTGGGAATTGAACCCACATTCTATCGTGCTAACATTCATGCTTGTGTCGCTGCACCACGACTGGCCACGGATTACCTAACTGTTACCATTTTATAACGACAATATGCAATAAACAACTGTCACGTAGTCATTGTTCGTTTGAAAAATAGATCTATTGATATAATATTTGCCTTTGTTACTTACTAGCGTTTAGTTACGGTTTTGTCGGTATTACGGTTTTTTTTTAATTTTTTTATGCCAATTAATTTTGTCTTGTGTTCAAATTTTGGGAAGGTTAAATTTAAAAAAAATAATAAAATTCACTTTTTTTAGGATTCCGTACATTGTGAGGGAAAAAGGAACCGTTATAAGATTACTCTGTTGTCCATCTGTCTGTCTATCAAGACCCTTTATCCCTCAGGAACACTTGGAGATATCGAGTTAAAATTCAAACGATATACTCAGATCTACGGCCCCATGATCTCCTGATAAAAAACATATTTCAATATTTACTTAAAAAAGAGATATGGCCGTTTATATGGGAAAAAACGCATATTTCGACATTATAAATTGAATCAAAATTCATTGGGTAGGTACTTCCGGTTGACCTAGAATTATGAAATCTGGCAGCTAGCATTTATAGGTAAAAATTTGAAAACTATAAATTTGTGGTTAAACCCTAAAAAACAATAGCCTTGAATAACAAAAAAACGCCTATTTCGACACTATAAAGGAAATCAATAGGGTACTTCTGGTTAACCTAGAATTATAAAATTTGGTAGATCGCAACCACAGTTAGTTCAGGAAAAAATCTGAAAACTATATATTTATGGTTGTAACCTAAAAAATAATAGCCTTAAAAGGGGGCAAAATTTGGTATTAAAGCTAGCAAGTAAGGTATCAGATGAAAGGGCTCTGACTAAGCTAAATTTGAAATTCAAAAAAAGCACGAGACCTTCAATGTTTGTTCGGAATCCTCGGTGGACGAGCCTTGCTCGCGCTTGCCCGGTGTTTTTTAATTTGTTTTAATAGTATTTTGTGAAGTTTTGTGATTATATCGAAAAGAACAAATAAGTTCAGATGAAATATTTATCAAAACACAATGGAGTGGAATTAGGTAAAGGTTTAGTTTATTTTTATTATCTCTAGACATAAATAGAGAAGAAATAATTTATATATAACAAACGAAGAGACTGTAACTGGTCTCTAACGCACTGGAGTGTAACTCAATTCTTGATACCTAGAATAAAATAGAATTCTAGTTTGATAGTACGAGAGAGGCAAAGTGTCAAACGTTTTGACGTCCTTTGACCGTCGAACTAACGACCTGTATTGAAGAGACTATCGACAAACACATTTTATAGTTCATACTAGCTTATGGCCATGTGACGCAGAGAGACAGTATCTGACTGTGCATGTGATAGCTATGACTTCGATTCCTACACAAAGTAAAAGTATAAATAAATATTCAAAATTAAAATAAAAAAATATTTATATAAATTACACGATACTGTGGTTCGCCACTCAGCCTATAATAACTATTAAGGAAGGAAACGGAGAGTACAAGGTGGAGACTATAGTATTTTTAGGTTAAGTTTCCTTTGCACACTATACAGTTAGGCAAAGGATGGATGAAGCTAATACTTCAAGCTAAGCTAGCTTCTAAGCTTCAATCTTAGCAATATAGATAAAGGAAGCCTAGTGTAAGACACTCTGTTGTCCACTTTCCTTCTAATGTATATTACGTGTTGAATGGCGCTCTAATTCTTTTTCTCCTAGACGTTCTTTGTTTACCAGAACGGGATTCTAACCCACAATCATAACGCTTATAGTCAAACACTTCGCACTGCACCACGACAGCCTAAATCTTTTTTTAGCTTCGCGCTATATTCTGCACATTGTAGGAAAGACAGATGAAACATGGGAACCTAGTGTTAAGACACTGCTTTCACCAATAAGACATTTCCGCTTACCACTTTCTGCTGATTTCTCGAGGCATTATGTGTAAAAGGCGGAAATCAACGCTGCGCTTTACCTCGAAACCAGAGCAAACGAACCCACTGCCCCCGACTGTCATTAATAGTCGACGCTTGTGCCCCTGCGCCACAACAGCCTCAACCTCAATCTGATTACATTAATTACGCAAATTAAATGTTTAAAATATTATTATAAGGTGTTTATTACAAAAACAGTGATATAACGTTTACCTGGACTTCGAAACATCAGCATTCAGCGTGTCGAAATTGCTTCTATTCAGTTTCGTGACCGTCGTCCGAAAGCCAGTGGCCCACTTTATATTTTTTATACATTCCATCTATTTTTACTGCGAGGCCCGAACTAGAAAATTGATGCAATTTGAAAATTACATCATTTCTAGATTATTTATATGTTTTTTTTTATAATATTTGTATAGTTAAATACTACCGGGTAGCAGTAGATTTGACAGTTATACGAAACTGGCTTCTGTTAATATGTTTATAATTGTGTTATCAAAGTATTCCTCATTTGTTAAATTTCCTATGTTATTGTTTATTTAAATAAAAATAAAATAAATCAGCTTCACGCTGTATCCCGAACACAGCAGGGTGGGCAGAGGGAACCTAGTGTTAAGACACTCCGTTCCCTACTTTCCACCGAGTTCTGGAGGCATTACGTGTTGAGTGTCGTCACTCAGCGCCGCGACAAGAGATTAATTTTGCCTTAAAAGATTTTTTCTCCTTTCAAAATGTACAGATTTAAATATAATATAATAGTATTGTGAAATAAAGAAATTTTTAAGTTAATTCTTACATGACAATTTATAACTTTAAAAATTATACAATAGAATTATTTTTGGTTCATTTTTGTCTGTCTGTCTAGCTTATCTCATCTGTTACCTAATAATTCTTTATTATGTTGTATTGAATTTATCTAATAAGAATTTAAGACTTACCCATTTTAAATCGCCTTTAACAAATTTATTTGTATAAAAGAAGTATTTTTTTATAAAGTTCAGCTTAGCTGTTTTTTCTTGACTGTCAAAAGTTAATAAATTTTATAACAGATATAAGTATTTATCAAAAATAGAGGCCATCATCGGTAAGAGGCACATGTGTGCGACTGTAAGCACGACATCGGTGGGTTCGATTTCCACTCGGGGGAATAAAATATTTAAAATTTTCAATTTCTTGCTCTGGTTCCGCCATTCAAAATACAATGCTTTAACGGGAACGGGAGTGTCCTAACACTAGCTTCCCAGGTTCCTTCTGCCTACTCTGATATGTGCGTGATACAATGTGAGCCTAAAAAACTTATTTTAACATGGAATAAATAAATCGCAGATTTAGTTAGATTAAATATTTTTAACATTTTTAAAGTGTTATTCCACACTTAGGGAAGCAAAATACTTATTTAGAAAACGTAAAAAAATTTAAAAGTATCGGGTCTCGAACCATACGTTGAACGTATGGTTTAGTGGTCAGAGCGCCTGGTCAGTTTCAAAGAAGCACGGGTTCGAGTCCCGCTACGTTCAAATTTTTATGCGTTTTCTAAATAAGTATTAGTTAGATTAAGATTCACGGTCTTTATTTTTCCTTATACGGTAGTAAAATTTTATTAATATGTAAAAATGTTGTACTTTATTAGCCCTCTAATTTTAGTCTTCGTAACCATTGAGTAAATATATTTATTTTACCTTCTCTGTTAATTTTTTAAAAAACTTAAAAAAAATACCAAGAGAAATATATGGGCGGTCCCATTATATCTCTGAAATATAGTCTACTATACAAAGAAGAATTATCAAAATACATTTATAATTGGCTAAATAATACAAAAAACATACAGTCGAATTGGTAAACTCTTTCTTTTTAAAGTCGGTTAAAAATATTTTTAAAGATTAATTTAAAGGTGGTAGGTATATTTTAAAGACAACCCTCATATTTTTATATTTTTATTTTCAGTCAAAAATGTAGCAACAAAACGGATCTTGAACAATCAAAGATCAATTTAACAATTGTTAAAAGGGAAAATAAACTACTTTTAGCGACTGTATAAATGATCTACATTTTTCCTGTTTGAATTTTACTATATGTGTGAATGTAACGTGGTAATTTGTTGTAAAAACTGAATTAACCAAGATTTATG
The DNA here is from genome assembly GCA_013403705.1 of Heliconius hermathena. NCBI lineage: Eukaryota > Metazoa > Arthropoda > Insecta > Lepidoptera > Nymphalidae > Heliconius > Heliconius hermathena. Next base: position 36,950 of record JAAIXJ010000779.1, on the reverse strand, counting down.
GCACTTCTCTTTTATGAAGGCCAGTCGTAGCGCAGGGGCATAAAGTGTAACTGTAAAATGGACTGGTTGTGTGTTCGATCCCCACTCGAGGAAATGAAATATTTATTTACATTTATATTTTCATTTCTTCGCTCTGGTGTAGAGGCAAAGACGCGGCGTTGAGTTCCGCCACTCAACAGACAATGCCTCCAGAAGTCGGTGGAAAGTAGGGAAAGGAGTGTCTCAATACGAGGTTCCCTCTGACTACCCTGCTGTGTGCAGGATACAGCGGGAAGCTGATTTTGATTTTTTATGACACTTAACTTTTAAATTAATTTACTACAAAATCATGAAAGCCAATAGGCCTGGATTAAATAATGGGCTAATTGTCATGCCACGTGACACAGACACTGATTTATTACGTTACGAGACTGGCCTCATGTCCACTTCGCACACACCAACCGTTTGAAATAACGAACACCATATAAGAATAAAAATAACGAAAGTTACGTTTCAATGCGAAAGTGCTCTATAATTTTGACATTTTTACGTCCTAATAGCGTGGTTCTTAATACAAATAGAGTTTTTATATCTTTTTAACGACTGGCTGAATTAAATACAAAGTTATGCAATTTTGTAAGATATGTGTGGTAGAGGCCATACTAGTAGTTGTTATCAGAGTGAACGTTTACAGATACAGGAAAAGTAGATTTTTTGTAAAAAAAAACCTATCTTTTAATTCTACACACAAAAGTCCTTCAAAAAATATTTCCAAATATAAATAAAACATTAAAGTTAATCAATGGATGCAACAAAACGTTAAGCAATAATTGATTAGTTTAAACCATGCTGCAGGTTAGATTGGATAGGATCGTGACCTTTTTCGCGTTTCCGAGGGCACGTCAAGCAGACAGTCTTGGCCACATCAACGACACTGGTTATAAGCAATGAAAGACCTTGTATGATTTTTATAGTATAATTCTTAGTAGTCCAACCACAAGGGTCTCAGAGGTCAAATGAGAACTGATCCATAAAATCCTACAAGCGATAGTATTAGAATATAGATTAGATTTATTGTTGAGTTTAATTCCCATTCATTTTAGTTTTCATTCTTAATTACTATTTTAAAAACCCCAATTATAATAAATCTGGTTTCAAATAAAACCAAACGGGAACTTGTTAAAATTATTAAAATAATAAAGGTATTAAGGTTTTTTTTCTTTATTTGTACTGGAAGGCCTCACTTCTTGCCAAACTGGCAAAAATAATGTCCTATAGATTTTTGTCTTTTGAGATACGGAACCTTAAAAATCATTCTGACCTGGGTTGTTATATTCTTGAGATTTAATATCCGAAGAGTATAAATGTAAAAAAAATTGCTTATATTGTAAGGGTAATTTGAAAATTTACTAAATACATTTATGACCAAAACAATGTTTTTTTTCTTAATATGTTTCGGGAAAGAAAATCCATTAACGTCGAAGGCCAAGAACCTCAGTCCACATATTACTACGACGAAACAGAATAATTTTTGTGAAATGAAAAGAAAACTTTTTAGTTAATATTGATAAAATTGTATGATATTTACAGAGCATGCCGTTACCGTCACAATCTGTTACCTGAGTATAATAAAATGTAGCGTTACACGGTCGGCTGGTTCCAAAAAAGTAAGGTCTTTTGTTACCCACAAATAATATCTACTGTTCGCCTCAGAAGCTCGGGCCTATTACAAATATTAATTTTGAAAAATTATAAAATAGACTGGTGTCGTGGTGAAATAGAACGTATGCTCGCTGTTTATCATATCGGTGGTAGTGGGTTCGATTTATATAGGAAAGTATGAAAATATATTTAATATAGAAATTATTTGTTTTAACCTATAAGGTGCACTTACTTATTGTATAAATTAAGATATCAACAATTAATATTCATGATATATTGTATGCTACACATATTAATGGAATATTACACACAAGCGAATCTTTATCTTATAATAAAATGCCTAAATAAAGCTACACGATAAAATATTAGTGAAAAAATATATTTCTTTGCAGTGTGCAGGCATATTTTACAAATTACATTGTGACTGTGGCTTATCACACATTGGTCAAATAAGGAGAAGCGTCGGTGATACAAGAATAAGCATGTATGGAAGTCAGCTGTGTATGAGCATACAGCGGATAAGCCCAACCACTACATCAGGTTTGATAAGCCCCATATCCTCGCTAGGAGGAACAGATATTACTAGAACGTTTCGCGAGCCTTAATAGGCAATATAATAAATACAAAAACATTCAAATTTCACCATACCATTGAGAAACATACCATCAGCTAAATCTGCAAGAATCCAGGGCTGTACGCAAGGTAATCAAGAAATTGTTAGCGAGAATTTGACATAATAATTATGTCAACTGACAGACGAATGCCACCTCAGTCTACCCGTGACCACGGACTACTGCAAAGTGTTCGAANGATACAGCGTGAAGCTGATTTAATTTTAATTTAATGTACAAAATATGTATATATTTTTATAAATATACTAATGATCCGATTAAAGAGTTCCATTTTTTTTATAAAATAAGTTTGATTTCTATTTTATAAGTTACACAATTCAAATATATTTTTTTATGTAACAGAATAAATTTTATTATTTAACTTGTCTTATTTTTTTACACGAAATCTAACTTTTTATAATGGCAACTAATTGAATAATTGGGTCAATCTGTGGTCACTTTAATATTACGTTAATAAGTATTTTTTAAATATCTTGATTTTAATCGAAGAACTAAGTTTGTATTAACCTTGGAATTAAAAAGCTTCTAGAATTTATTATAACAATTAAAACTTAGTCACTGTATTGAATTGTATTTACTTTCAACGTCCGGTGATTTATGTCTTCGTTTTTGATGACAATAAACTAAAGGATATCTAAATAAACCACAAATTATGGTAATGATATGCAATTATTTACATCATTAGTATATTCTATTAGGATACAAGTAGCTAAAATGTGGGTTAAAGATTTATTGTAGTAAATGTAAAACAGATTCATAAGGAGCTCGTGCGATTTTCATATATTTATCCGGTTAAAGTTTTCTCTCTTGATATAATGAAATATTTAACTTTGCTAACAAGGTAAAGCGCGGTGGTGAGTTCCGCTATTTAACATGTTATGCCTCAAGAATTCGGCGGAAAATGAGCGGCGCCCGCTATGTGCGTGATCTAACGTGAAACTGAAAAAAAAAATATACTTTAGCTAAACTATTAGTATTTTTATCAGATATTTCAGGTCTAGATTTTTTATATTTTTATCACATTTTAGGCTTATTATGTTCAATAAATTTTGCTACATCAGCATGACGCTATTTTTTATACTTTAGCTGGACTAGTAGCCCAGCTAGTTCTATATTAGGTGAGCCAGTCAAAATCAACTTCAGCCTAGATCCTGCCCAGGCTTAATATCTATACACCTAAAAAAGTTTAATTGAAAGCAGTCCAGTAGTTTAGAAGACGTGTGTGTACACTGCACAAATAAATAAACAAAAAATATTAAAAAAAATGTTTTATTAAAATTTTTTCATTACCTTGTACGATATATTAGGTGTACTGGTACATGCTATCAGCTTTATTATATTATCAGAACACTTCAACCTGTACGTCAATATCAATACGACCTGTACCTCGATTTATTGAATTCCCTGTAGATACATAAATTTAATTACTTACAATTACTTATATTTTATTTTGTTTAGAGGACTGTCGTGGTGCAGGGGCGTAAGCGTGTGACTGTTTAATGGCGACAGGTTGTGGGTTCAATTTCCACTCGAGAAAATAAAATATTAAAAATCTTCATTTTCACCCTCTGGTAACGCGGTAAAGCGCAGCGGTGAGTTTCACCATTCAATACTCAATTCCTATAGAATTCGGCGGAAAGAGGAGAACGGAGGACATTCCGTTCACCCAAAAGTATTTTTTACTTTATCACCAATGTTTATAGTTCTTAAACGAAAATGAATGTATATACATCTTAGACATTACGTATTTAATTTTATCTTCTATACAAATTAAAATTAACATTGATCAAATATTGATTCTATAATTAATAAGGCATGGGCGAGTACCTATATAATCAAATAAAACTGTAATGTCGTATAATAATACAAAAATTATTTTATGTGCCAATTTGACGATTTTGCAACACTAATCAGGTCTTTTAAAAAAAACTATAATTAAGTGAGAAGACTAGGTTAATCTGGACAAAAACTGAAATTAGAAAATTTCATAGTTTTTATTTGTTTGCCAATTTGTTCTTGTATTTAGATTACGATTAGAAAACATATTATCAATTTAAATAGTTTTTGTTATTGAGTAGCTTTTGATATCGTATAAGGTTAAGGCTACACAATATCATGTAACATTTTGTGAGTTTGAGTATTTCCAAAGTTATGCAAGCATTACTAAAAAAAATATAAACAATAATATTTTTAATTTGATATTCACAAATAAATTATAAATATGACTTTTATATATTTAAATAATATGGAAAAGAAATCGTTAATTAATAATACAGATTATTCAGAATCTTTCTGAATGAATTTCTTTCTATCCGTCACCCGTCTTACGTCACCCAACTGTCATCTGTCATCCGTCATCCGACATTAGCCGATCCTCAACAGTGGTCGACGTCGACAGACTGAATGTTAAATGTTGTGTCTGCATTACTTCTTCATACACGATGTTCTTGATTTCATGTTCACGTTGCTATTTATAAAATTCCATGCACTGTTGTTAATTAAATATTTATTTTTAATTCTTATTTAATGAATAACATGGATTTTCGTTAAAAATAACTACTGTCATCTTAAAAAAAATAAAACAAGAAGTGTAGTACAGCAAGTCACTATGGTTTATTGCCACACAATTTCATATTAAATTTTATTAAGTTCTCCATTTAATTCTGGTACCTACATTGCAATGCTTTTAGTGAAACCATTCTGTCAATTATTTACCTTAAGCCATTAGGGCCTATACTTATAGCAACAGTTTTATAAACTTTTAATAAATTAATTGTAAAGGATGTAGGGAACGAAGTTTCATAACATTAGGTTCCCTTTTATTACCTTTTTGTATACTGGATACAGCGTGAAGCTTATTTATTTAATTGTAAAGAAATATTCAAATTGATATATGCCTTAGGAGTTATCGTCTGCGAACGTAGAAAAATCCTTTTTTATATTCACCAAGATATTCACATGCCGAATTACAAATTTAAAAAGTCCAGTTGTTATTTCTGTGCATTCTCTGTGAATCTGTTAGTAACGAAAGAGATTCATAAATATAGATGTACGAAACTAATATACATATATAGCTTTGGTATCCTTCGTGAGATAAAAAAAAATATTTCTCTCGTGTTATTTTCAATACGACGTTTTATTCATTTTAATTTCATTGATTTTGTCATATATTACAAATATAATGGCTGCATATATATATATATATATATATATATATATATATATATATATATATATATATATATATATATATGTATATATATATATATATATATAAAAATTTATGAATGGCTGCGCATGTAATAGAAATGAAGTAAGAATTAACTAAATATTTTTTCTTTTAATTCACATGTAGACATACCTATAGCTGGATTGCTTAACAAATTCGTTAATATTATGAAGATAATACGATATCTAGGCTTATATTATATTAGTCATCTGAAACAAAACATTGAGTCCAATTAATATCGTGAGAAGTGGAAAGGCTGTTGTCTTCACAGCTGATTTCAGCAATCCAGTTCCTAGTTTGCCTATAAGATTATTACTTCACAACTCGTTTGACGTTTCTATAGCGATATATCTATAAGACGAAATAGATTTCAGTTCTAACATCGATTACTAACCGCTTACGAAGTAGCTGACAATTTATGCAAGTAAACAAAGTATCTCAGAATGTACGAAGGGCTACTAAAGCTTCATTATGTCCCCATACTAATGTTGAGAAATTGCAAATAAATTATGGTTGCCGTTTCATTATATAGCTGTGTTTTTGTGCTTTATTTTGAGTGAAATAAATGACAAAGTTTTGTAATGGAACAGTACGTTAATAAATTATAGGAAATGTAGCGCCGAAAGCTTTCTGCGATGTGTTGTATAGCGTATACTTTAATGCACATGTAAGTATCGAGTTTGGATCTCGATAATAATAAAAGTTTTGTTTATAGAATATTTAGCTGTTATGTTTTTAATACCCTCTCCCCAGTTCCCTTAGACATCCTGTTCCCTACTTTTTGCTGAATTCAAGAGGAGGACGTGTGTCGAGTGGCGTAACTCAACACTGTGCTTCGCCATTGTACCAGAGTGAAGAAATGAAAATATTAATACTTTATTCTCCCCGGGTGAGAATCGAACCCTCCATGCATCGTCGCGTTACAGTGATACGCTTGTGCCCCTGCGCCACGACGTCCTCTTTCCATTTACGACATTTATTCATTTACTATATACGCCGTATACTATATACTATTTACGGGGCCCCTGTGCAGCTACGACCGCTTGAAATATACGAATGTTTATTTAAGTCTGTTAAAGAAAAAACCAGCCAAGCGCGAGTCGGACTCACCTACCGAGGGATCTGTAACAATTTCAGATTGAAATTGGGAAATACTTTATAGGTTTTGCTGATGCGGCGATAAAAGTTAACAAATTTGTATGAAATGGCCTACAAATATAAGTTTGTGCTTTAAGTTTTTAGTTTTCGGAATTTTCCTGTATTTATATTGTAAGATCTTATTTCTTTCTAAATTTCATAACTGTAGTCTACGGGAAGTTCACAGTAGTAGGTTTGATTACGCAGCGAATTTCGTGCAAAATGAAGCAAAAACTGTACATAAATGCGCATATCTTTTGACTGCGTTGTAATATTAAAAGCTTAATTTTTGTGCTCCAAAGATTGTAAACCTAAATATGTATATAATTTCAGCTTGATACCTTAACGTGATCTCCAGCAAAGTGGTCTTGATAGACGTTGTTGTTTCTTTTGAGGTATAACACACTATAATGGATTGAAATGGATGCATTAAATAAATTGTAATTTAAATGTTTTGGGAAATGATTTGTTTATCGTATTTAATAGAAAAAATGTTAAGTTATTTCATATCTGTCTAGTTAAACCGTAACCGTAACCATATAAATTCTGATTCCGCAAAAATCACAAGCACTACATAGCTGCTTGAGAGCGTACCAACTTAGATTGGAGTATCCTAAATTTTGCAATCTTGGTCTATTTTATAATCATATAATCTCGAGTTTCTCCTATCATCATTTAAATAATAATTTACAAACAAAATCAAACAATTAAACATTGAAAACTAAAAGTATGGCCAATTCAATATAAGAATAGTATAAACTCTTTTAGAAAGTACTAATTTTGTCGAACAACATATTTTAAATTAATGAAACTTTTTTATTGTATCGAAATAGCCTTTATGTTGCTCCATAATCCTCTCTATTTTTCAGTGTTTGTTCCATAATAATCGATTTTGCTGGTCTGGAGGTTAGCCTGGACAAACAAAGAGACAAACACACAAAAATTTTAAAATTATTTAAAAAGTTGTGTAAAAATTCATACAATAGATCTGAAAATACAATCTTCATTCTATATGTCATCTTTTGTTCGTTAATGATAATATTATATTACCTACCTTTTTTTTTTAGCTTCACGCTGTATCCCGCACAAAGCAGGGTAGGCAGAGGGAACCTAGTGTTAAGAAATTCTGGAGACATTGCGTGTTGAGGGGCAGAACTCAACGCCGCGCTTAGCCTCGACACCAGAGCGAAGAAATGGAAATATAAATTTAAGTAAATATTTCATCTCCTCGAGTGGGGATCGAACCCACAACCAGTCGGTTTTACAGTCACACATCGTGCCGCTGCGCCACGACTGGCCTCCTACTGCGTTTTAAATAGTTACCCGTAGGTACTGTAAATATTAATTAATTATGTAATGTAATGCTTATTGCTTTTTAAAAAAAAATTAAGAAATATACTGAGAGTTAATCAAAATATATCAAACTTTTTCAAACTTGATTAAAAATTAAATATAAATACTTACAAGCTACTATGGCTTGTATGAAATAAAAAAAGTAAAAAAAAAATACTTACTTTATTCCTAGGCCAAGTACACATTACAAAAAATATTTAAAATTAAAAAAAAATAAATAAAATTGACAAACAGACAAACATATCATCACATTGACATCTATATAAAATAGTTCACAGGTGTATGTAATTCATTGTGATAAGTTCTTGTTAGCATTATGGTATTGAAACAATGTTATTTTATTATCGGAATTGAATGCGGAACCACATAAAACAATCGTTAGAACAATTGAAAAGGTAAAACATTATTATATTTAGAGCGGAAGGTCGAATGCAAAAATCTTTGAAATGTATTGATTTCATACTTTTATAACATAAAGAATGTTCCCTTATACATGATAAAGAACTTTACTGCCTGTATAAGTTGCTCTAAATTACTTTAACGAGCCTAATTAGGGCTAATTTTATTATATAAATGTACTTACAGCTTTAAAGATACGTCTAATTCTTTAGTATTGTTAAGAAATAAGACTTTATCCTAATAGGTCGAGACTGAGAGCTGGCAACCATTGTTTTTTAAATTCCTTATGCGATTTTCTTTCAAATAATATGGGATTCACATTAAAACATATGAGTGCAATTTTCTCCAAAAACGCATTACGAAAAAAAATAATTAGAGGTGATTGCGACAGGACTCTTTAAGGCAACCCTAGTGTAATCTATTCTACTATTATGTATCATTCTTAAATATAAGTTTCATTACAAAGACAGATCCCTACAGATTTAAGCAATGGGATCTTAGACCATAATATGTCTCTCTATGTATTTTTGAGATTCTTCGAGACTCTTTTTTGAGGTACATCTGGACGTGTCAAGCTATGTTTTACACATTCTTCTTCTCTTCTTTCTTATATATATATATATATATATATATATATATATATATATATATATATATATATATATATATATGTGTGTGTATTATTTTAATAGTCTAATATGTAGGAAAGATATACGCATACCATCTTACCTACATATTAGACTATTAATTCTCTTATTCCAGCTTCCTGTTTCAGCTTTGCTGAAATGTGTGCACGTATGTCTGGGGGCGCTAGGATCTAGTCTATTAGGTTTCATTTCCTCATGACCTAGAATAAAATTTGGAAAAATATGAGAACTTGACGTACAAATAAAAAAAAACATATTTCGGTGGACAAAAGTAAGAAATAAGTTTTAAATTTGTTCACAATAATACATAAATTATTTATTTTTCATCATAAAGGAATTACAAAATATTAATTACAATATATTGCCTGAAATGTCGTCGTCCCAAAAATAAATATATTAATAAAATTAAACGACTTGAATTTTTTTTGATAAAAAATAGCAGTCAATGCCTTCACATTTATAGGCCTATAACTAAATATTGTAATAAGTATTATAATTTAAAATATTTTTGTTTAGTTACTTACTTTTAATATTGTATTAGTGGTATTTAAAGCACTTTAAGTAAAGGTGCTAAAATTTTACACTTTTTATAATAAAAACCGGACAAGTGCGAGTCAGGCGCGCCCGAGGATTCTGTAAAATATTTAGAGGTCTCGAGCTTTTTCTGAAATTCAGGTGTAGCTAGGGCAGAGCCCTTTCATCTGATACCTCATTTGAACTAGAGGCTTTTATACCAAATTTTGTCCCCTTTTAAAGCTATTATTTTTTAAGATTTAACCACAAACGTATAGTTCAGATTTTTTCCTGAAATATTACTACTTGTAGATGCTAGCTGTCAAATTTCATAATTCTAGGTCAACCGGAAGTACCCTATGAATTTTCATTTCCTTTATAGTGTCAAAATATGAGTTTCTTAACATTACATTTATGTAGATTAATAGAGTATTAATTTTGATTTCCTTTATATGTATAGTGTCGAAATACGCGTTTTTTTTATTTAAACGGCCATATATATATATATATATATATATATATATATATATATATATATATATATATATATATATATATATATATATATATATATTTTAAGTAAATTTAGAAACACGTTTTTTTTAATTCACAGGGCCGTAAATCTAGGTATATGGTTTGAATTTGAGCTCGATATCTTAAAGCATTCCTGAGACAAAGGCTCTTGACAGAGAGACAGTAGGACAACAAAGTGATCTTATAAGGTTTCCTTTGTCCATAAAAGGTACAGAACCCTAAAAATCTGTTAAGTGCGATTCGAACTCGCCCACCCAGGCTTCTGAACCAATTTCAGAATTGTAGGTTAAGAAGTACAACTTATATAAGTTGACAAACTTATGTTTACAAGCATATGCACTGATGTATGAAATGAACTACAAATATAAGTTTGTAATGGTTTTTTTCTATAAAACACCTAAATTTACTCTTAGAATTTTTTCGTTTGTTTGTAAGTTCCCTCGTTGTGCTAAATTTCATAACTGTAGATCCATAGGAAGATCCCTATAGTGAAAATGCTTGTATCTTTTGTGCAGCTTGTTACTTCCACGCGATTTTGATACAAATGGTCTTGACAGGCGAACAGACGGACGAGAAAGTGATCTTATAAGTGTTCCGTTTTGACCTTTTGAGGTGCGGAACCATAAAAAATAAAATGTGTGAAAACCCCAATAGTTGACCAAGCTTAAAATTTAATTAAATAATATATTAATCAATTTCGTTAAATAATTGTATCTCGAGTTTCACTGAAGCTAATGAGAACATGAGGCTATCCTTAAATAATTAATTCGGATGACAGTAATCAATTTGTGAAATTTATTTCTTGTATTATTTCTTATATAAAGAGACAAATATAGATCATAAGCCGTCTTGGCCCAGTGCCATAAGTATGATGGTTGTAAATTTGATTCCCACTCGAAGGAATAAAATATTTAATATTTTCGTTTTCCCGCTCTTGAATCGACGCAAAGCGCGGCGTTGAGTTCTGCCACTCAACACGCTATGTTTCGAGAATTCGGCGAAAAATGGGGTACGGATATCTGCGGGATATAACGTAAAGACTATATAGATATAAATCATAGCAGGGCAGGTAGAGGAAATAAGTGTTAAGTTTTGTTCCCCATTTTCCGCCGAATTCTAGAGGCGTTGTGCGTTGAGTGGTGGAACTGAACGCCGCGCTTTGCCTCGATAGCAGAGCGAAGTTTATTTAAATTAAATTTCATTTCCTCGAGTTCGAACCCACAACCAGTCGCGTTTACAGTCACACTTTGTGGTCCTACGCCACGACTGGCTTCTAAAGAATAATTAAAAAAAAAATAACAACATTATATTATAAGTACCTTTTTTTCTTTACGCATCAATAGCATATAGCAGAACAAATCGACATAACCTAGTGTTCAAACGCTCTGTTCTCTACATTTAAAGAATTAGTGTGTTTAGAATAAACGCACTTATCAAACTGGGAAAATCATGCAATTCAAATATTATTATTCCCCATCTCCTAAACGTATTACCCTACCATAATGACGATATAAAATGTATTTTTTTTTAAAGTTCACGCAACGGGAGACATCCCCCGTTAAGCAAGGGAGGACGTACCGCTTAAAATTCGAGATAGTGAGTGTTGATTGGCGAAACTCAACGCTGTGTTTTGTTTGCTTACCAGAGCGATGAAAAGTATATCACCGAAAAAAAGCCACTACAAACTTACACATATAGTTTATTTTGTAGAAAATAAACACACACAACATTTAAATTTGTCAACGTATTTAAGCCGTACTTACTACCCGCTCAACCAATTTTCTACGTTCGAGCAATTCAAATCGAAATCCATCGACGGGAAATACTACAGAAGGAATCCGTGTAATTTGCCATTAGCTTAACCTTAATGGCTGACGGATAAGTCAGAACTAATCACGTAATAAGCGGATCAGAGTTGATTGAAACCTAGAATAATTAGTAATTAGTCCCCTATACGATATACGTATATACTGATATAGATTTAGTAAATTGTGTGTTTTTAGGGTTCCGTAACTTGAAAAAAAAGAATCCTTATAAGATCACTTAGTTGTCATTCCGTCCGTCTGTCTCTCAGGAAAGCTTGGGAATATCGAGTTGAAATTCAAACCATATACTCAGACCTACAGCCCCATGATTTCTTTAAAAAAACGTATTTCTACATTTTTACATTTTAAAGTGAGGCCAGTCGTGGCGCAGCGGCACGAGGTGNCTGCCACTCAACACGCAATACCTCCAGAATTCGGCAGAAAGTGGGGAACGGAGTGTCTTAACACAAGGTTCCCTCTGCCTACCCTGCTGTGTGCGGGATACAGCGTGAAGCTGATTTTGATTTTTTTTTTTTTACATTTTAAAGTTATTTAGAGTTGCAATTTGATGAAAAGTAGTGAACGGAGTGTCTTAATGGGAACGGAATGTCTTAATGGGAACGGAGTGTCTTAAAATTAGATTCCTAGCTATTATATACTCGATTTCCCTCAGCCTACTTTTCTAAGTGCGGCTTACAGAGTAAAGAAAATTTAAGGTTGGAGCTCAATGTTGAGCTTTGTCTTTTTACATAAATGCAACATTAACAAATATGGAAAGTAAATATTTATACCCATAATTGTTGCATACAGTGGAAATTGGATATGACGAAAAACGTAATACAAAATTCCATATCTGGATAACTCGGTTTCGCCCAAGTAGGTAAGAACCTATTATATTTGACTTCAAAACAATTCAATGTATTTTTTGTACTATTTATTTACAGAAACTATTACTGAATATTTCCTAAGTTCAAGCTTTATATTTTAAAATAACGTATTCAAAACTAGATCACACAAAATCACATAAATATAATTTCTAAAATTTTCAAAGACAAAAAGTATTATTTAACCGTTCAAAGTTATATTTTCGTATTTCGCAAACTATTTACAATATTATAACTTATAATAAATAATATAAGATATAGAAGTGATAAATTCACTTTCTCTTTATAATAATCAGATTCGATTTATAATTTACGTGAACAAAATTACGCTATCTGAATGTTTAGTGCGGAATGCGGCTTCCGTGGTGTTGCGACAGTATGTTTGAATGATTTAATTACTGACTGTGATAAGCTTAAGTTTCGTAAAGATTGTTAAGTTTGTTAGCATATTTGTTTATTGAGATATTTGTTTGAGCCTGTCCTGGTGCAGTGGCACAAACGACAGTTGTTGGTTCGATTCCCGCTCAAGGAAATGAAATATTTCATCATATTTAATTTCTTTGCTCTGGTAAAGAGGTTAAACGCGACTTTGAGCTCTACCACCCAACACGCAAAACCTTAAGATGTTGGCGGAAAATGGGAACGGAGTGTCTTAATACTGGGTTCCCAGGTTTCTTCTCCCTACCCTGCTATATTTGCGGCGCGAAATAAAAAAAAATCTTAGTATTTTTATTGAAATGCCTGGACGAGTAATTTTAGTATCTTCACATGTTCACGTATTGTCCTTACTATATCATCATCATTAACCTGTCTCCGTCCTCTGTGGATATGGGTCTCATATCATATATCATTTAAAAAAAAAAAGATTTAAAAAACTGTAAAAATATAAACTTTTTAAATATTAATATTATTAACTAAATTCTTAAAGTAATACTATAATTATTATACCAAAGAAATTTTGTGTCGACGTCTCGATGTGTATATTTTAGGAGTTTTAATTAATCGATAGATATTTCTTGTTGCATTGCTATTTTCATTTCTTTTAGTTTGAAATAATTTAGTTATTTTCGATTGTTGTTTAGCGTAGACTTAAAATTACTTTTCCCGGGATAAGCAACAAAAAAAAGTAAATCCGACCAGTAGTTCCAGAAATCTTATCCGTTTAAACAGACAAAAAAAAAACAAATAAACTCTATCATTTTATTACATTTTGTTTTAATATATTTATCTATGCTGTTTGCACTTAATAAACTACTTTACTACTACTTTAAGCATTTTGAAAAGTTAATTAATTTTAGTCGCGAAAATATAAGGAAAAATAGCTTTTAGCAATTGCACACCATTTTACTTCATTGCAAAATTTAAAACATCATAAAGCTAAGCCAAAACTGTTTACTTTTATATCGAAAAGTACAATCAACGTGAACTACGGAGACGTAGCCTCTGGCTACTTATTTACAAACATTACAATTGTTGGTTTACTTTGTCACGATCCGTGGAACCCAAGAGGAAATTTACGTTTATTACTTTAAATTAGAGTAAAATACTCTAGGTTAGGGAAAAAAGATCATAAAATAATTAAATAATTAAAAAATATATATTTTCAATTACATCCAAACTTAGTAACAAAAGCTATTATTTTGGGGAAATTATAAATTAAAATAATAATTGGTATCGTTAAATTACATCGACTCCTTTTCTCTCTATGCCCAGTTATGACCAACATCTCCTTCGAATTCTTCCTTTCTGATCTGTAATTTACTTTCCTTGTCTACGAATTTCCTGCTATGTTTTTATCGTATACCCGTAAATATATTATTTCTCTACTTCTCTTACTATTCTCACTCGTAAACATGTTATTTACATACCTATTTACAACTTTTAAAGCACTGAGAATCGAAACTATATATAATACTATGTATTATACATTTATATATTGTTATTTATCTTTGATTTGTCCCAGAAAAGCTTATTAATATGGATTCAGATTAGGGCACCGATCAGACAGTATCAAATTAACTTTACGTAACACTAAGTACCAGGCAGCCACGGAGGTAGGAAGTGACGTTAAATACAGTAATTTTTCTTTAAGATTTATTCAGTTTATTGTAGTAGTATAGATTATATTTCATAGATAGTTTAATAATGACAAACACTTATACAGTTTTTATAGCTTCACGCTGTATTCCGCATACAGCAGGGTAAGCAGAGGAAGCTTCTTCAAGCTGGGTGGTTTTCGGTATAAATTCTAACAATATGAAAGCTACATTCAATGACCATGTATCCTCAGGCAGGGGTTCCTCAGGCATAAATAGACAGATATAACTCGTGATAAAGTTAAATTATCATATTAAAATGGGACTGAATCAGTAATCCCATCAGATTTTCGGGCCGTGTGATCCCGGCCTAGAATAGGATCATCCTGGTACTGGTGGTGTCTTAAGAGGCGACTTAAGTACGTGTGGTACGGCAACGTATGTGTTATGGCAACACGCATGGACAGACTCGACCGGATCATTACCACCCCAGGTATTTAAAACCGGCATGAAGTAGTGGCTTTATGCCACTGCGTTTCGCATCAAGTAAGGCCGGGTTCCGGCGCCTAACCCACCTTAATAGGCAGGAAACGCACCTGGAGCTCCTCTGGTGTTGCACGGGGTTGTGGGCGGCGGTAATCACTTACCATCAGGTGACCCGAACGCTCGTTTGAATTGTCTTTTCCATAAAAAAAAAGACGTACCGACAATGGATGGATGCACAATACTGGAATGATTGGCGTTTTATGATGTAAGTGCAGTCTGTAGCGAACGTTGGTATGCTGAGAAAAGTGCTAAAGCAATAAAATTATAATTTTTTTTTTTTATACTAATATAAAATGTTACATATAGTATAAAAATACGATATAATATAAGTGCAGGTTCGACACCCAATCGTATTAAATCTTATGAGAAATCAGTTTTAACTACATAATATGGTAACTATGATTACAAAATGATTAACAACGAATGAAAATAACTACCTGAATATTATTACTTCTCAGACCTCATTCTAAACAGAAGGAAAGCTATAAATATCGAATCATATCAAGATGCAAATGTGATAGAACGAAGTGCACCGTTATTACTGTTTTATTACTCTTTAGTACTGTAGCTTGTCATTTATTTGACAGTATTATGCATTCATCGATTATAAGGATTATTGTCATTATCAAACTATCTAAGTTTGTTTGTTATGCTTTCACGCCAAAACTACTAAACTGATTTTCATGGAAGTTTGTACACATATTCTTCAAGGTATTAGAAAGGGCACTGGATATTTTTCATTCAAAAAAATACTTGAAAATATTATATCTTTTGACTTTAATATAAAGATAAGTTTAAGCGAATGAAGCCATGTTTGAGTGGCTAGTATTTAATAAAAAATCAAATCAACTTCACCTAGTGTTAAGACACTTCGTTCCCCAATAGTAATTAATAATTTTATTGAAAATTTTGTCGAACTTTTACCTACTGTAATTAGATTTTGGAAGAGACTATTCAATTTTTGAAAAAAATGTGTCCTAACAAAGATTTACTCTGGAACTTTTTATCTTTTCTATCTTCATTATGATCAAAGTTCTGGCTTCCAGGCTTCGCATGATTAGTGGTAAAAATCCAAGAGTACTGGTGCCATTTATACTTATGGGAAAAATTGAATTCCTCTATACAACTCTTCGACGACTTTATATAAATTACTAGCGGCCCACTCGTGGCTTCAGCATACCTCCTTTTATTATGCTGCATTTGCCAATAGATTGGTACACTCATTCATGAACGCTACGTGGCTGTATGATAGGACGCCATCGGCGGCAAGGGCGCCTCCCGCGGGACTCTAGCCTAGGCTTGCGGCCGTAAAGAGAAGCGTTGATTTATTTTAATTCTACACTTTCTCAAAAAGTATACGTCCAAATTACATGCTATAAAAACTGAAGATTTTCTTCATTAAATTTGAATTACTTTAATTTTACACTTTCTCAAAAAGTATACGTCCAAATTACATGCTATATAACCGAAGATTTTCTTCATTATTATAATTTTTTTTGATGAGAAAATAACTTTCGCTCGTAACTTTTCAATATACGTGTGAAATAAGAAACGATGAAATATCACTTTACGATTTTCAATTATTTTTTATCACAAATTACCTTATTGTCACTTATTTATAATAGACAGATATATGGTGTCGCAGACTTTTTCTTAGATCTAGTAAAATTGAATATTTTTGTCATACAATGTACTGACGTATAATAACGACTCAAACGCTTATAGCAATTTTAAAGCATTTCCATGGCGTTTCTTATTATTGTTATTTCGTTATTTAAGGCTAACTACTACTTACACCGTAATATTATATAGCCTATAAAACTTCTGAAGAGTGTAGCTTTCGTAAAAAACAAAAATAAAGTAAATCAGACCAGTAGACCGGGAGATCTTAGCGTTGAAGCAAGCAAACAAACAAACAAACTCTTCTGCTTTATTATATTAGTATAGATAAACGCTAATTATAAAAAAAAATATAAGGAAATTGTAATATACGTTATATGAAATTGACCAGACAAGTCCACCGCTGCACCACGATGGTGACAAATACAGCAATATCGATTACAGGCATGGCATGTCAATCAAAACTAAATATTTCTTGGCTTAAACTAAGTTGTATTTTGATATTTGTTATAATTAGCTTTCATAATATTTTGAAACATTTTCACAGTAAAATTATAGTTTATGTCAGTTACGAGTCTGTAAATGACGTTGATAAATAAATTGGGAATCTCATTAATATTATAGTAATTTTTATAGTAATATTATCAGTAATTTTTCACCATAACATTTTTTATTTATCGTACGTACTTACAAACCTACCTACAGAGTGAAACGTACTCTCTCACTCACTCACTCACTCAACTGTGGAATGGCCTACATGCAGCAGCAGTGTTTCTAGGTTGATACGAACTGGGTACCTTCAAAAAGTACGTCTATCTCCACTTTAAACAACGGCATCGCACCTGTAGCTCCTCTGGTGTTTTACGGGGTCGTGGGCGGCGGTGATCACTTACCACGTGACCTGTACGCTCGTTCGCCTTGTTTTTCTTGTTTTTCCATAAAAAAAATAACTTTAAATATTTATATTAATAATATTCCAATATAGATCAAATTAATGAAACGAATATATTTTTTTTTATTAAAAAAAAAAACAATTAGCCTTAATTTCAATAACCTTGTTAATAATCGGTTATAGCATATTATAGTTTAAATATTACATGTTAACTATACAAATTAATTTCGTTCACACCACAAGCCCAATGCTAAGTGCGCCCTGCGGCTTATTTTTAATTCGATCTGATATAATTAAGTAAAAAGGAAACATATTTCAACCAGGTCAGTCGTAGTGCAGGGGCACAACCATGTGTAACAGTAATCGCGACAGGTTATGAGTTTGATCCTCAACCGAGGAAATGGAACCGAGGCAAAGCGCTATAACTCCAGAATTCGGCGGAAAGTGGGGAGTGTCTTAACACTGGTCTCCCTTTGTCTACCATGCTACATGTAGATTACAGCGTGACGTTGAAATAAATATATACATATATTTCAACCTAGTGTTGAATACATATAATAAAGTATTCACTGAGCAAGTAACGAGGGTTACATAAATACCTTAATTATTTAAAATCTATGTCAAATTATATACCATTTTATTGTCTTCGCTTCAACACAATCGCTTTGTGATAGATAATATTTTCTTCCTTCATTTTTAATTGTCTTTTGATATTTATTATTTTAAACATTATTTTAAAAATATTAGGTATAAATATTCTATTAAAATATTATATATATTTTAACCAAATAGAATTCTGTCTCGAAATAAATAATATAGAAAGAACATAATTAGAAACAGTCGTGGCGCAGGGGCACAAAGTGTGACTATAAAACGGACTAGTTGTGTTCGATCCCCACTCAAGGAGATGAAATATTTACTTACATTTATATTTCCATTTCTTCGCTCTGGTGTCGAGGTAAAGCGGGGCGTTGAGTTCTGCCACTCAACCCGCAATTCCTCCAGAATTCGGCAGAAAATGGGGAACGAAGTATCTTAACACTAGGTTCCCTCTGCCTACCCTGCTGTGTGCAGGATACTGCGTGAAGCCGATTTGATTTTTTTTTAAATTTTATAATTAGAAACAGCGGTTTCACATTGTTTGTTTTAAAAGATGCATCACATAGATAGATAATAAGTGAAATGTTTACAAAAAAAAGGCAATCTAAAAATACTTGGACTTTCTTAGGAATTAAATATCTAGACAATTATCTCTAGTTATAAGCCTTATTTGAGCTACTCAAAGCTACTCAAGATAAGTATAAAACTGTTGATTAGCTGATAATAATGAAAAAGTTAAAAAAAGTACGAGCTACGTGTCTGTAGTGTTTAGGTAAAATTTAAAAAAAATAAAAAAAAAAGAAAAAGATACATCACATTTGTCAAATTATTTATGATTTAACATTATATTTTTTGAAAAAAATATACGTATTATAAAAAAAATAAATAAAATCAAAATCAGCTTCACGCTGTATCCCGCACTCAGCAGGGTAGGCAGAGAGAACCCAGTGTTAAGCCACTCCGTTCCCCACTTTCTGCCGATTTCTGGAGGCACTGCGTGTTGAGTGGCAGAACTCAACGCCGCGCTTGACCTCGACACCAGAGCGAGGAAATGGAAATATAAATTTAAGTAAATATTTCATCTCCTTGAGTGGGGATCGAACCCACAACGAGTCGGTTTTACAGTCACAGCTCGTGCCACTACGCCACCACTGGCCTCATATTATAAAAATAAAATTCAAATAAACAAACAGTGTATCTAATACATAATGCTAACTTCACATTATATTCAAATCACTAAATGGCGGTCACTGACTTTGACACAATTTACACTAAACACGAGTATAATGTGAGAATACTACAATACAATAATAACAATACAAAATATATATAAAAAAAATACAATCGTCATAGCTCAGGTTCATTATCATTTCACGATAATAATCTTAATAACCCAAAGTAATCTAATTAAAACTATTTTATTCAACTCTTGACGCCATGGACTTTATCCCTTCTCATTGTAGAGAATTAACAATGAAAAGAGACCATGTGTCGTAATCTATTCAAGTATTGTATAGGTATTAAACATTGTATAAGGCTTCCTATTTAGTTCTAGTAATAGTGGAGACATATTTTTGTCTAAGTATTATCTTATTTGCGGTAGAGTTAGCTGCTTTATGTTATTTTAAAATTTTCTTCATATTAAATTATTTATAGCTACTTTTTTAACAGCTTTTAAGTGCTATTTCATACTAGGATAGAAAAAGACTTTTTTAGAAAATGGTTACTAACGTATGGTGTAGCGGTCAGAGTGCTTGGATGGTTTCCTAGAGGCGCGGATTGAAATCTTGCTACGTCCATTATTTTAATAATTTTTATACCTTTTATCAAGGTAAAAAAGTATTTATCTATTTAATAGTACTACTAATAATATCAAATTGAAAAAAAAAAATTTTTGGATTTGTCAACCTTAAAGTAGTATGATACTACTTTACTCTTTTTTTAATTATCGGAACTAAACAATAAATATATACTAGCCGTATTAAAAAAATATAAAAAACAAATATTTAAATAAAAAATTGTATATAAGTAATAAAATTAACATAATATAGTACTAAATTACTGCTGATAAACTCTTGACGTACGCACAAACTTAAATCGTTTTATAATTTCCTCTCAGCGCGTGCCAACAGTATAACTATATAAATACCCTTGAGCTGCTTATTCTATGGATTATTTATTGATTTTTACCATTCGGATAATTTACCATTAAGATATATTGCTTTATTTTAATTTGAATATTATTCAATTTTATAAGCTTTTGGAAGATTTATTACTTTGGAAGACTACCTTTGGGCAAACAGTAAAGTTGTGATAAAAAAATGGTAATTGTTTTTTTTTTATAAAATATTCTTTTAAATATTTACAATATAAAATTGCTTAACAATTTCTTGTATTTATTTTATTTTCGTTTAATTTTATAATTATTAATTATATATCTATATTTTTATATACAAAGGCCAAATAGTAAACTGACCTAGTATATTTTTTATTCCTTTCATAAGAACCTTGCAAGATTCACCATTTAGAAGTCATAGTTTCTTTAAAAGCTTTGATTTTATATCAGAATATTACTCGATGTACGAGTAACTTATATATTTTTGACATACTATAACGAAATACACTTATAAATAGCATTAGGATTATCAAATACTAAGCTCTCGGCCATGCTTTAAAATCCGTAAGAAATTCTACAGAACTTATATTATTTTTTTGTATCTATTTCCCGTTTTTTCCTGCAATTTATTATTTAAAAAAAAACGTTCCTTTCTCCTCAGTGCAACCATCTTTAAAATCATTCTCTGCATGATGGAATTCCTTGCAACGTCTTATCTTACCAGATAACTATAATGAACGGGTCTCGAATCTGCAACATTAACGTTCACATCCAGCTGTCCCATTACATCACGATATCATCTAGATACGATATAATCAAATATATTTAAAGTGAATTTATAAAGGAGACAGAATACCTTCACCCAATAACTTGTTTCTAGTTACCTAACGATACGCCGCAATCGATCAGACATGCCAGTTCTTGCTAATATTTGGTCAATGCCAATGTAAGTTTAACGAACCCTGATGGCATTGCAACCAACAATCATAACACCGATAACGTATGACACCTACAATTACCTAATTATTCTGGTTCCCATATTGTAGGTTATTTTTAATAAAGATAACATTTTTCTTTTGTTCCACAAAATAAGACATTACGGTCTTAACATAGAAGTTATTGTGAAAATTTCTGAGATTTTTGATATTATATTTTGAGTCCTATTTTCAGGTGAATAAAGCATAAATTAAATATACCTTAATCAGAAATTGAAACAGATAAAAAGAAACATAATTATGAATTGTGTTGCAATAAAAGATTTTTGTGATTGCTACGATTTTTAATCTGGTAAAGTCACTGGTTGACCTTGACGGGGATAAATTATTGTGTGTTAAAAATTTAACCTTAGGCCCGTTGTTCTCTACTATATGTTGTTTAGTGAGACAATTTAACTTTGTTGTTTTAAGTTAGATATAGAGGAATGTATTTCACCTAAACAGCTTAGCAAGTAAGATCTCGGTTAAGAGCTTTGAGTTTTTATGGTAAACTCGGCTTCTGAAAATAACAATATATAAGGAAAAATAGATGAAAAAAATAATATAAGAATAGACCTTTTATCAGGCTCAAAAGGTAAATCTATAAACATTTCGGACATATTCAAATATTATCTCATTATTTCGGTGAACATCGCAAAGGGCTGGTTAACTAACTATACTACTGTTTGTATACGTTGTTTGGTAACAAAGCGATCATTTACATATATTTGTAAACATAAAGTGACTTTAAAGGCTTATTTTGTCTAAAACTGATTAGGGAATGGATGGCTCTTGATCAATATACACGGAAAGGAGGGGAGGGGGCACTAAGTGAGACTGTAAACACGGCTGGTTTTTGGTTAGATCCCCACTCGAGGAAATGAAATATTTATTTAAATTTATATTTCTATTTCTTCGCCTTGGTGTCGAGGCAAAAGGCGGCGTTGAGTTCCGCCACTCAACATGCAATGCCACGGAAAGTGGGAAACGAAGTGTCTTAACACCTAGTGTCCCTCTGCCTACGCAGCTGTGTGAGGGATACAGTGTGAAGCTGACTTAATTATTTATATGTGTTACATTTATGTTTGACCTAAGACTAAGATCTTAGGGAGTATCTGTTGATTCCACATGAATTAACTGATAATATAAATAATGCTCTAGGATCTTAGGGTCTGTCTATAATTTTTTCGTGGAAAAATAAAACAGATAAAATGCGATTTGATATTTTACCATCACAAGCTTCATTGTTTAATACTTTAAATTGAACTAGTACTCCATTTAGTAGAAGAAGCTACTCCAATTAGGCCATATATTGGAATAATTTTAACCGAGAACAAATTAATTATATTCATTTCTCCGTTCCGCAAGATAAAGTGCAGCATCGAGTTCCACCACTCAACAAGCAGGCTATTATCAGAATTCAGGATCAGAATCCAGGCAAGAATCGGAGAACGGAGTTTCTTAACTCTAGGTCCAATTGACATACCTTACCATATGTAAAACGAAGCATAAAGGTAATATCTACAGTCAGATTGTAGATACAATAAAACAAAAAAGAAAAAACTCTACTTAAAACAACATTTCTCATCGCAATTAATTTTAAATTAATATTCTCTTATTACTCAGTAACGAGCGCGAAAGTTTGAACAAACGACAACAATGAAAACATTATGCGGAGAAATTAAAATACAAGAGAATAGCATTATTAATATAGATGATCTAAAGGTGAAGGTCTACTATATTTTGAGGATTGTGGGAACTGTAGATATCATCAGCGACACGAAGAGCTACTATTGTATGTTATAGTTTACGTGTAAAAACGTATGCTATTAAATATAACCACGTGAAACATCTTTAAATTACTATTGTTATAGAAATGAAACGGTTTTTTTAGTCTTGTAGTAATGACGAGGCTTTTTTTATAACGACTGTATGTTTGTTAATTTTGTAAAATAAACATGCTTTAGACAAACCAAAAGCAAAAGCTGTTTTTTCAGTTTCACGCTGTATCACGCATGTGACAGGATAGGTAGAGGAAGCCTAGTGTTAAGACGATCCATTCTTCACCTTCCGGCGAATTTATGAGGCATTGCGTGTTGAGTGGCGGAACTTAACATCGCCTTTTGACTTGGTATTAGACCGAGCGGCGGCGACGGCCTCCTCAACGGTATTTTTATTCTATTTTATAATGTAAATATTTTATACAAACCAAAACAATTTTTATTTATACTGAAAATATTTATATTAATTTTAGTGTTTAATAAAGTACATAGTTTTAATTTTGAACTTAAACTTTTATACACAATACAAAATATATTTACTTATATTTTGTATTTCCATAAATAATTTTTAATTTTAAAAGCATGGTTAAATATCATATTAATTAAAATCTTTATAAAGATAGTTATTTAAAATAATACGAAATTTTAATAGTAACATCATTCAGATTTTCAATTATCTTCAATCATGTCGTAAGCAATAAATGATTTAATTTCGTGACTGAGGCAATTACCGAAACCCGCTAACGATGCGGCCTACAAGATGGCGGTGGCGTTACCAAATTTTAAATGATACTCCGATTAATTGTTAAAGAGGTTCAGTCAAATAGGTTATTATATTAATTTTACTATTTTATGAACAGGATAAATATTGTTAATAGACAGCTAATAACCATTTTGTTATCTAAATATAAAGATATAATCCCCTTTTCTTTCTATTTATGGTAAACAGTTATTATTTTTTAAAAATCAAGAGGGCTTTTATTTAATAATATAGTATAATTTCTTTTTTTGTAAAAAAATTACATTATATAATTAACTCTTTTAAAAAAAATCAGCTTCACGCTGTATCCTGCACACAGCAGGGTAGGCGGAGGGAACCTAATGTTAGGACACTACGTGACGCCAAATTCTGGAGGCATTGCGTGTTGAGTGGCGGAACTCAACGCCGCGCTTTTGCCTCGACACCAGAGCGAAGAAATGGAAATATAAATTTAAGTAAATATTTCATCTCCTCGAGTGGGGATCGAACCCACAACCAGTTGGTTTTACAGTCACACTTTGTGCCCCTGCGCCACGACTGGCCTCCTACCTTGCTATACTATGATATCGTTGTTATATACTATATTTTTTTTAGTTAAGTGCATAAATAGTATGAACCGTCATGAGATGGAGTAAAATGAAATGGCGTCAAGTAACACTGTTCTACTACGAAAAGTAACACATTTTAATAATAATAATATTAATATTTTCCTTTTATAATAAAAGAAATACAATAGTTAAATGTAAAGTATAATATTTGTAGATTTATAGTATTGAATAGTTGTTCGTTGCAACGTAAATTATAATAAATTCGAATTTTACATCTCCAACGTAGAATATTAGGCTTTTTTTTAAAAGGAATTTGTGTTTATTAAAATATTCACATTTTTTAATAAAACTATTTCATCGAATGAAAAAAAAACAAGGCCATTCACTTATAATAAAGTAAATAATATTTCATCATATTATATTACTTAATACTTACGATTTATATGAATTCATTAATAACCAGAGCACATAAAGTGAGTGCATCATTTAAATTCCGAAATAAAAAAAATGTTTTGCCGCAATACAAAATATACTTAATCTAAACCATAAAATATAAATATTAAGGTTTAAATACTATAGGCCAGTCGTGGCGCAGCGGCACGAGGTGTGACTGTAAAACCGACTGGTTGTGGGTTCGATCCCCACTCGAGGAGATGAAATATTTATTTAAATTTAAATTTCCATTTCTTCGCGCTGGTGTCGAGATTAAGCGCGGCGTTGAGTTCTGCCACTCAACACGCAATGCCTCCAAAATTCGGCAGAAAGTGGGCAACGGAGTGTCTTAACACTAGGTTCCCTCTGCCTACCCTGCTGTGTGCGGGATACAGCGTGAAGCTGATTTAATTTTTTGAATTTAAGTACTGTAGTACTGTAAAATGATCTAGAATTAGCGTGTATTGTAATTTTAATGATATGGTAACGAAATAATGATAGATAAAGCAGACCGGACGAGCCGGGCCCGTGTATTTTGACTCGCAAGCGATTCGCTCGCGGCTACCCACGTTTTCGGTTAATTATTAATAAATCCTTAGTATAACGGGAGCTCTAAACGTAATGTAGTCTATTATAAATAATTGACACGCTCAAATCGTAATATGATAGTGATGTTTAGAACAACACTCCAATATCAACATAAATGTCGATTTAATTAAATTGTACTAATATGCTTCTAGTGGTGTCATATTTGTATATAAATTAAGAGAAATTTGAAAATGTTTGATGGAATAGTTTAGTTGAGGCCGGTCGTGGCGCAGCGGCACAAAGTGTGACTGTAAAATCGGCTGGTTGTTGGTTCGATCCCCACTCGAGGTGATGAAATATTCATTTAATTTATATTTCCATTTCTTCGCTCTGGTGTCGAGGCATAGCGCGGCGTTGAGTTCGGCCACTCAACACGGAAAGCCCCTAGAATCCGGCAGAAAGCGGGGAACGGAGTGTCTTAACCTCTGCCTACCCTACTGTGTGCGGGATACAGCGTGAAGCTGATTTTTTTTATCATATATTTTTCTTTTTATGTACTTTATGCCGAATATGTTGCTAAATTAGTTGGTTAAATTTGCTTACTGACAATGTCCTACAGCGCAGTTAAATTATATCTAAGTACATATATACTCTGTATCGTGTAAGTACATATTGCGTTACCGAGATTTGAACCAGTGATAACCGATGGCTTGACACGCCACTCGTCTATAGTTACTTTATTTATGTCAAGGGCAATACTGTATATATCTATAGATATAGAAGCCGGATGTGGTTCGACTACGTTTTTAAGTCGTGTAATTTGACTCACGAGCAGACAAAAGTAAATTAATCAATATATGTATAACATTATCGTTGACGTCTATACCGTAGGCAAAATTTTGGAGCCTTATTCTTATAAATATCTAATATAATAGTTTTTGTTTATTGCTCTGAATCTTAGTATGTAATCAGAGTAAATATTGCTTTTTGAAAAATTGATGCGAATTTGACAGGTATCCTTAAGAAATCAAGATATTTTAAAATTATAATAAGCTTGAAGACCAATCAGGAAGGCATGTGTGAAGAGGTTGATGAATGTGGCAAAAGTATCCTCGTGTAGCTTTCTACTACCCTAGCTAGCATATACACAAGACAGGAAGACAGAATCTAATGTTAAGAAACTTTACAAAGTCCAAATTAATAGGAACTAACTATTATCTTATTGATCTTTTAACATATTCAAAGAGTAATAAAATCTTTGATTTTCGCGATTATTATACATTTTAAACAAAACTATTTAACCTTATCAATCTTGTTAATTTAGAATTATATAACTGTGAGACGGATGCCACCTTAGTCTACCCGTGACCACGGAATACTGCAAAATGTCCCAAAACCTCGGGTTTCCATAAATGTAACTTATTAAGATCCAGATAAATAGTTTCAATGAAAATATTCAAAGAGTTCCATGACCCATCAACAGTCATCTCAAAATGTGATCCAATTTGCAGTGCAATAAGTTCTACAAAAACTGGCCTGCCCTTGACACGCTCGTGATGGGCGTGTCGTGGGCGCGGTTCACACATGGTCATCATACCTTGGTATGCACGATCTTGTATTACACATACATACATTCACATTTCTTATTAATAAATGTAAATCTTTTGGTATGATTTATTACTTGTTAAGTTTTTTTTTTCAACTTCGTGCTGTATCCCGTAGCGTAGACAGAGGGAGCCTAAGACATTAAGCTCCCCACTTCTCGCCAAATTCTAGAGTGAGTAGATGTGGAGTGGCAGAAATCAACGCCGCGTTTCGCGATACCAGAGTGAAGAAACGGAAATATTCCATAATTTACTTCCTCGAACGGGAATCAAACTCACAACCTGTAGCGCTTACAGTCACCCGCTTATGCCTCTGCGCCACGACTGGCTACATTTCTTAATAATAAATATGTATATTTAACGATCTGGTATTCACATTTCTTATTAATAATTGTAGTATCGTTTGGTATAATTTATTACTGGTCAGCTGTCATTAAAATTCCTTGGGACAAATTAGGAAATAGATTTTAATAGTTTTTGTAATAATTTTTTTTGAAAATTACACGTACCGTTTTTTAATGAGTCTAGACTTGCAATCAAATTATATAGTGCATATAAAGCTGAGGCCGCCGTGGCGCAATGGGACTATGTCTAATTGTAAACGCCATAGCTATGGGTTCAATTTCTATTCGGGGAAATTATTATATTTAAAATTATTTTCATTTTTCTGCTCTACTATACAGTGAGCGGCGTTAAATTTCACCACTGGAACACATAATGGCTCGGAAATTAGCTGCGTGGAGGACGAAGTGTCTTAACAACCTATTAATCTGTAATATTAAATAAAATAAAATCAGTTTCACGCTGTATCCCGCAAACACAGGCTAGGCAGAGGGAATCTAGTGTTAAGACACTCCGTTCCCCACTTTCTGCCGAATTTATTGCGTTGAGTGGTAGGACTCAACGCTGCGTTTTGCCCTTTGATCGGTAATATTAAAATATTTTTTTTATCAAAATATAGACATATAAAGAAACATACAAAGAGATGTATAACAGACAATCATAAAAGTTACCCTTATATTAATATGGATCGTTATAAGGTTAGAAAAGGCATCAAGGCAAATATATCGCCTTAGATATTAATGAACCCGTTATAGTTATTAGATATCATATTATTTATACAACACATTTATCTTAATTTAGAGAATATGACAAAATAGTATAAAGCTCTTCAGTGTTTCTTATATGAGGCCAATCGTGGCGCAGCGGCACGAGGTGTGACTGTAAAACCGACTGGTTGTGGGTTCGATCCCCACTCGAGGGGATGAAATATTTACTTAAAAATTTATATTTCCATTTTTTCGCTCTGGTGTCGAGGTTAAGCGCGAACGTTGAGTTCTGCCACTCATCACGCAATACCTCCAGAGTTCGGCAGAAAGTGGAGAACGGAGTGTCTTAACATTAGGTTCCCTCTGCCCACCCTGCTGTTTGCGGGGTACAGCGTGAAGCTGATTATTAATTTTATATATCAATAGAAATATTCAAAATATGGAAATAGTTACATAGTAAATCAATTGTGTGAGATTATATTAGACATTAAAATGCCAAGTTTTCATATAGTTATTGTTATGCAATCAGTAATAATTATGATATACGAGTATGTGATATGTAGGATAAAACCGGAAAAGATCCATTTTTGAAATAGCCATATAGTTTCTAAAATATTCAATCAAATTAAATCAAAAACACTTTATTGCAAAAAGAAGACAATACACACAATTGGTAAAATCTGTAGTTTTAGTATGTGCATATAGTAGTATGTAGCATGTAGTAGTTTTAGTATGTATCATAAGCATAGTGATCTCTTTTAAAGGCAACCTGTTATTTAAAAAAAACGAATAGTAAGAGACCATTGCTGGCGGACATCTTCGCATAAAGATAGTTATGCTGTTTATTATATACCATACATACATACATAGATAGATTTATATAGAAATACTTATGGGAATAATTTCAATGATTTTTGTTAGATTGATCCTTTCTTTGATTTTTCAGAACTTGTGAAATCCTTTTTTAGGGATAGAGTTACCCTGCCGTGAAAATATTTAAAAAAAAGGAATAGTCGAAAATATCTTTCCTATCCTGCAATAAATAAGTACAACAAGGATTTTTCTTATTTTTTACTAATCACGAAGAAGAGAGAACCTAGAGTTATTACAAGGAGTGTTCTAACTCTACATTCTCCATTTTCCACTAAATTAAGGAGACATTGCAATGTACTCTAAAACCACTCCGGTTAATCTTTGACTCGTTTTAGTTATGGTCGTATGGAACGAATGTGGCAAGTTAATTCTTACTGCCTCTTCAAGCATATTGTATAATATTTGATACTATTCTGTTATAAATTTTTATTTTTTTTTATATAATTTGTTTCCGGATATTTAATTAGTATGTATATTATGTATACATAGTTTTTACTCATAGGTTAACAAATGTAACATGCAAAATGACTTCCGTGATTATTATACAGCTATGTCTGGAATCCTGATGAAAAACGTGAATAGGACTAATATTTTTTTTTTCAGCTTCACGCTGAATCCCGCATACAGCAGGGTAGGCAGAGGGAACCTAGTGTTAAGACACTCCGTCCCCCCTTTCCACCAATTTCTGGAGGCATTGCGTGTTGAGTGGCGGAACTCGACGCCGCGCTTTCCCCTCGACACCAGAGCGAAAAATGAAAATATAATGTAAATAAATATTTCATCTCCTCGAGTGGGGATCGAACCCACGACCAGTCGATTTACAGGCACACTTTGTGCCCCTGCGCCACTACAGGACACATACAGGACTATTATTTCTAATTTAAATTCAAATACGTACGTACGTTATATTTTCTCTTTAAAATGAGAGACGCATGTCTTTTTTATTTTATTACTACTTACTTTAGTGCAGAGTAACTATTTTTTTTAGAAGCCAATGGTAGTTACAATAAAAATACCTATTATTTAGTAACATATATATCTTTATAGAATCACTTTGTTGTCTGTCTGTATTTTTGTTTATCCTACAGTCAATATTTCGAGATTATTATATACAAAATTAGTACTTTATGCCTATTGATTTACAATCATGTAATTGATACGGAACGCCTGGTAGGCGAGTGCGACTCGCACTTGACCGGTTTATATCAATATTAAATGAAATGACCGCTTAACGTTCATGCGATAATATCAATTGTAAGACTGGAAGATACAGATATGTTGGCAATAAAATACTTTTACCGTTAAATTTTATTTTATTCGGCAATTATAAACATATTTTAACACTTAATATTGTTTATACTAAAAATAATTTAAAAAAAATATATAAGTTTAATATTTGTAAAAAAAAAATATAAACAGTATTAATACAGTATACATAATGGAAACTAGGTAGAATAGTCACATATATGACACACTAAATTATAATTAAAAACTTTCAAGGTCCAATCAAACACTACAATTTAATCAATTAAAACAAATTTACATTAAAAAATGAATGAGTCACATATAAATTATTTTTTACTCTTTGAATGTAATATTTTAATAATTTCAATTTATTTGAGGAAGCAAAAATTTATACTGAAAATATATATTCGTATCTGTTTAAATAATTTAAGTCAATTTTATTTATTTTCACAAATGTATGTCAAACCAATAAATTTAAATAAAAAAAATATATGTAACAATTTTTTTTACTTAAAAAAAAACTATTGACAAAATGTCAGTTCAAAACGAGATTGGCAGTTGGTTCGATTAGCACTCAGCAAAGCGCGACGTTGAGTTCCGCCACACAACAAGCAATGCCTCCAGAATTGGGCAGAAAGTTCCTAGGTGCCCTCTGCCTACCCTGCTATTTGCGGTATACAGATAATTAAAAATTCTGAGAGATTGTAGCACTTTAATTACCCCGGACAATACAGTTTCGTTTAGAACACGCCCGACCGCTTCCAACATGTCAACTACTTTGTTATTGTATGTACGCAACCTGTACTACCGGAGATCACGAAATTGAATTAAAATTCGATGCCACTTTCAATCACTACCTTAAAAAAATATTATATGACTTATTTTATTTTGTTTTTAATATTTCTTGTGATGTTTTGTTTTACTTTACCAACATTATTATGGAATGTTGAGGTGAATCGTACATGTGTTTTATAAGGCAAATAGGATTTTTGGGGAGTGTGGGCGCATTAAAAGAAAATTTTTGAAAAAACCTTAGAATAAATAAATCAGCTTCACGCTGTATCCCGCACACAGCAGGGTAGGCAGAGGGAACCTAGTGTTAAGACACTCCGTTCCCCACTTTCTGCCGAATTCTGGAGGCATTGCGTGTTGAGTGGCAGAACTCAACGCCGCGCTTAACCTCGACACCAGAGCGAAGAAATGGAAATATAAATTTAAGTAAATATTTCATCTCCTCGAATGGGGATCGAACCCACAACCAGTCGGTTTTACAGTCACACTTCGTGCCGCTGCGCCACGACTGGCCTCAAACATCTTAGGATTGAAATACCTTAGGATATGACGAAATAGGATATTTTACGGTTTACGATTCGTTTTATATAATACTACAAGTCTTATCGTTTTATTATGTTCACGAGCCTTTTACATTTTTTGTTTCCCGGCCGAAGTAAAAAATATTATGTTTTCCGTTTTGATGTTCTAAGGGATTCGTCGGGATCATAATTATCTTACAAAATACAATAGGTTTTCGTAACTACAATCATAGTTTTCTGTAAAGTACGACCCCACTGAGTCAAGCGGAGTTGAAATTGAATTTGAATAAAAAAAAATGTAGGGTCATACTCACACACGTGTGACTGTACGCGCGACAGGTTATGGGTTCTATTCCGACTCGAGGAAATGAAATATTTATTATTTACATTTCTGCGCTCTAGTTTCGAGGTAAAACGCGGCGTTGAGTTTCGCCACTCAACACGCGATGCCTCCAGAACGGAACGGAAGTTTCTTAAGACTAGGTTACCAAGATCTCTTTTGCCAACCAAGCTATGTACGGGATACAATACAACATAAGTAAATATTATTTATATCTAAATAAGTTTTAAATTCGCCTAATTAATATTTCACAACTAGCAAGGCTAAAACTTGAAGTGAGCGCCCACGCGCCACGACAAGTCGGACGACCAGCGGTAGTTCTGATCAATCTCCACTTTTAATTACAGCTCCCGGCGTTTATCTGTCTGTGTATCGATTACAAATCACTGGAACGGCCAGTCGCTTTACTTCAAGAATATTACAACTAATATCCTCATTCATATCTTTAGTATGATTATATAGATTGGACGTTTATTATATGTTGTATTTTTAACTAGATATATTCAATTTTTATGTAGGTATTGTTGGTTTGGAGTGTAAACTTGCTATATTCTTTATTTGTTTTTTTGCTATGCATATTTTTATACCATTCGATACATAAAAAAATATCATAAAGTAAAGAATAAAAATAATTTTACGATATTGTAATATCTTTCTAATACTACACTCACGTAGTTACTTTACGTAATACTTTCACATACTACATTCAATCATTTCCAAATGTATATTTTATTATGTATGAATTTGGTGTAAAAAAAATATTTTTTGTATCTTCTGATGTTTTTCTCTACAGACTGTTAGCAGGTTTACAGTCTAAGCTGACGGTATGACTTTTTTTTCAACTTACGCTCTATTCTTCATGTAGCAGATTAGGCAGAGGGAACCCTTAGTATTAAGACATTCCGTTCCCTATTTTCTGCCGAATTCTGGAGGCATTGCGTGTTGAAGGTGGAACTCAACGCCGCGCTGTGCCTCAACACCAAAGCAAAGAGCTTTCATTTCCTCTCAAACGAACCTACAAGAAGTCGCATTTACAGTCACACGCTTGAGTCCCTGCGCCACTGGCCTCAAACGACTGACGAGGGACTGTATGTTAATTACTGCATTTAAATATACTTACATATATGTATTTTATTTTTGTTTTGGAAATCATTTAAATGGAGCATTATAAGCGCTAACTAGTTTGGAGTTGTTTAAATTTTCAGTCCTTATGCAGTGAATTATTGATATTTAAATTATTTTCAATTTCGATCAGATAAGACAAATTTCGGAGATAACACGTCGTCTCGAATCCGATCAACACGTTGTCTCGAAACCACCGGTTAAACCAGTTAAATAAAAAAAAACTGTTACACTGTGCCACAAACAAATTTGCAACAAAAAAGCATAGTTTTTTTTTTCAAAATATAAAGGATCATAATAATTACAGCTAATAATTAATTTATAATAATTGTTCATGTATTACTTTTCAATATCACGCTTTATCTCGCACGTAGCAAAATAGGCAGAAGGAGTCTGGTGTTAAGACACAAACCAAAGAGTTTTGGAGGCATTGCGTGTTGAGTGGCTGTACTTAACGCCGCACTTTGCCTCGACACCGGAAATCGAACCCACAACTTGTCGCAGAATTGTGCCTCTGCACCACCACTGGCCTCAAATATATTACTCTAATTTTATATCTTTAAAACTAAACAACATTAATTCAACAAAAAACTACTCTGTAAGTTTCAACGTTCAATAATATTAATTAGGTTTTACCTACAGATTAAGCTATATCGCCGTCCAATATGGACTAAACACTTGCTATAGTAAGCAATTTCATTTTTTTTGTGTTTTAATGTCGTGCTGTTTGTTACTCAATCTCTTAGTACCGGTGTAATATAAATAAGTTAGCTGTACATATAGTTAACACGTTTTTTATAGTTGTTTGTTAAATGGCTTAGAAACTTATTTTTTTCAGTTTTATGCCTTATGTTATACAGCAGGTTGTCCACAATTGTACACAGCATGTCCTTTTTCTATGTTCGACACATG
Organism: Heliconius hermathena; assembly: GCA_013403705.1. Taxonomy (NCBI): domain Eukaryota; kingdom Metazoa; phylum Arthropoda; class Insecta; order Lepidoptera; family Nymphalidae; genus Heliconius; species Heliconius hermathena. The sequence goes on along the minus strand of JAAIXJ010000779.1, from coordinate 2,885 downwards.
CCTTGTTAAATTGCGGTTCTTAAAGCCGTATTTTAATTTGCCTTATTTTAGTAGCAGAACGTCTCGTTACGAGAACGAAGAAATTAAAATATTGAATATTTCATGCCCCCGAGTGAGAATTGAACTCACAACCGTGGCGTCTACAGTCACTCGCTTGTGCCCCTACATCAAGATGGCTTTATTAAAAGGCTTATTTAAGTTATGTAATATGTTGTGAGGCTATTTTTTTAAATTTTAATATTAAGTACACACAATGTTGGTATTATATGTTTTATAAAAACTAGTAGAAAAAACAGACTAAACAAAATAATGAAACATTCTTTATAACGATTTTATAGATATAATTAAACTCTACATTATATACATACAAACAAATCAATATATAATAAGTAAAATTATAAAGAAATTTACTAATTATTATTATATTTAATAGAGCTTTATACGATATAAACCATTTATCATTTCTAATAGACCGCCTCGTATTGGGACTATTAACCGCATCCAAACTGCTTTATTAATGGATGTTGATATGAAATATTTTGTGCCACATATTTCGAGAATTTCTGTTGTAATCATATCGTTAATTATTTTGTTTAAAATATATTAAATAAAGTAAATTTGAGTTTAAGACCATGTAGACTCAGTAGAGATAAGGCTTGGCGCGGTGGTTGTGAGCTCGATTCTGATTCGGGTTAGTGATTGAATCTTTTCTTCTACAGAATACGTTAAATTCTACCACTTAATAAAACAATATTGAATAAAGTGTTTCATCACTTTGGAAAAATCTCTTCTCAACAAATAATAATTGAATCTTTTGTAATAAAGACTTTTTTAAAACTGAGTAAAGGTCTTACTAATATATTATGTGTTGTTTAATTAATTTTAACCTTTTCGTTTATTTTTAAAATTTAGTAAATATCGTTTTTAAAATAATAAATTATCCATTTACCACCAATGCTAATAAATTTATATGGAAAGATTGCTTGACAAGTCTTATATAAGAGGAAAAAAAATAAGAGCAAATTTTTACAACATAATTTACGATTGTTCTTTTTATACTTTTACACGACATAAACCAAAATATTTTCAATTTTTGAAGCGGAACATGTCAAGGTATTAATAATATTTTTTTGACATTTTTGTACTTAAAAAAAAACAAAATAATATATTTATATTCTTTTACACTATATCTTTTAAAATAAAAAAAAACACAATATTTAAATACAAAAATATAAAAAAGACACAAAAATTTATTGACACTCTTCATAAAAANATTTATTTATTCTAAGGTTTTTTCAAAAATTTTCTTTTAATGCGCCCACACTCCCCAAAAATCCTATTTGCCTTATAAAACACATTTACGATTCACCTCAACATTCCATAATAATGTTGGTAAAGTAAAACAAAACATCACAAGAAATATTAAAAACAAAATAAAATAAGTCATATAATATTTTTTTAAGGTAGTGATTGAAAGTGGTATCGAATTTTAATTCAATTTCGTGATCTCCGGTAGTACAGGTTGCGTACATACAATAACAAAGTAGTTGACATGTTGGAAGCGGTCGGGCGTGTTCTAAACGAAACTGTATTGTCCGGGGTAATTAAAGTGCTACAATCTCTCAGAATTTTTAATTATCTGTATACCGCAAATAGCAGGGTAGGCAGAGGGCACCTAGGAACTTTCTGCCCAATTCTGGAGGCATTGCTTGTTGTGTGGCGGAACTCAACGTCGCGCTTTGCTGAGTGCTAATCGAACCAACTGCCAATCTCGTTTTGAACTGACATTTTGTCAATAGTTTTTTTTAAGTAAAAAAAAATTTTACATATATTTTTTTTATTTAAATTTATTGGTTTGACATACATTTGTAAAAATAAATAAAATTGACTCCAATTATTTAAATAGATACGAATATATATTTTCAGTATAAATTTTTGCTTCCTCAAATAAATTGAAATTATTAAAATATTACATGCAAACTGTAAAAAATAATTTATATGTGACTCATTCATTTTTTAATGTAAATTTGTTTTAATTGATTAAATTGTAGTGTTTGATTGGACCTTGAAAATGTTTAATTATAATTTAGTGTGTCATATATGTGACTATACTACCTAGTTTCTATTATGTATACTGTATTAATACTGTTTATATTTTTTTTAATCAAATATTAAACTTATATATTTTTTTAAATTATTTTTAGTATACACAATATTAAGTGTTAAAATATGTTTATAATTGCCGAATAAAATAAAGTTTGTCTGTAAAAGTATTTTATTGCCAACATATCTGTATCTTCCAGTCTCACAATTAATATTATCACATGAACGTTAAGCGGTCATTTCATTTAATATTGAAATAAACCGGTCAAGTGCGAGTCGCACTCGCCTACCAGGCGTTCCGTATCAATTACATGATTGTAAATCAATAGGCATAAAGTACTAATTTTGTATATAATAATCTCGAAATGTTGACTGTAGGATAAACAAACATACAGACAGACAACAAAGTGATTCTATAAAGATATATATGTTACTAAATAATAGGTATTTTTATTGTAACTACCATTGGCTTCTAAAAAAAATAGTTACTCTGCACTAAAGTAAGTAGTAATAAAATAAAAAAGACATGCGTCTCTCATTTTAAAGAGAAAATATAACGTACGTACGTATTTGAATTTAAATTAGAAATAATAGTCCTGTATGTGTCCTGTAGTGGCGCAGGGGCACAAAGTGTGCCTGTAAATCGACTGGTCGTGGGTTCGATCCCCACTCGAGGAGATGAAATATTTATTTACATTATATTTTCATTTTTCGCTCTGGTGTCGAGGGGAAAGCGCGGCGTCGAGTTCCGCCACTCAACACGCAATGCCTCCAGAAATTGG